>VWZW01005771.1:1549171-1596594 GCA_013397115.1 Edolisoma coerulescens
CGCGATCCCAAGGGGACCGGCGGGCGGTGCCGCAGCCCGCAGTGGAAGGCGGTGGGGAGGCAGCCTGAGAGCTCCGGAGACCGGCGAGAGAGCGGCCACCCCGCCTCCCTGAGGGGCTCCTCAGCCTTGGGTGGACCCGTCTCTCTAAAGGAACGCTTTTCCCTGAGGAAACGCTCATTTTTGGGGAACTCACGACCCTGAGGGAACTTTTCTCCCTGAGGAAACCCTCCTTTATGAGGGGACCCTTCCCTCCTTTTTGAGGGAACCCTCCGCCCTGAGGAAAGTCTCCTTTTTGAGGGCACCGTCCTCCCTGAGGAGCCCCTTCTCCCTAGAGAGACTCTCCTTTAGGGAACCCTCCTCCCTGAGGAGACTCTGCTTTTCCAGGAACCCTTTTCCCTGAGGAAACCCTCCTTTTCCAGCGAACCCTCCTCCCTGAGGAGACCCTTCTTCCTGAGGCATCCCTTTTCCCTCAACCTCCCTGGCCCTAAAACATGTTGGAAAAACAAAGTAAAAATTCAGAGCTATAGCTGGGGGACAGTGACCACCCCCCGCAGCTCCTGTCAGGGCTGAGCTGCCGGGTGCCCCATGCTGAAGGATTTTAAAAAGCATCCCAAAAAGTATCCTGGGAATGTCTGTGGGAGAAGGTGTTGCTGGCCCTGCTGTGTGCTGGAAGCAGCTCGTGGCCTCTGGGAAGGGAAAGCTGGGTGTAAAAAATACACACACGGGTCACTTTCAGGGTAAACACTTAGGCTCTGGTCAGCTTCAATGGCAGCGGGGAGTGGAGGGAAAGCGCAACAATGTCTCAATGAATTCAGTTTCTATCTCGTGACTGGCAAAATCCGGCTGGTTTGAGGCTGAGAGGTAAAAAGGCCGGACATGGGCTGAGGGACAAGTGCAAGGTCACAGGGACTGGCCATGCCTTCAGTCAGACGTCTGAATACTTGGGAGAAAAAATTAACCTCAGTGGTTGCAAAACTCTATTCCCAGAACTCACTTTTTTTCAGGTTGACAACTTTCCATCCCATTTACGTTACCCCCCCTTATTCTTTCAGCCGCAGGGTTTGGTTCCTGTAACACACCAAGGCCTTTGCCTTCATAGCAGTGACACCTTGTTTGTCCGTGCTTTGTCTGACTCTGGTTGGTTTTCTTGCAGTCTGAGCTCAGTGTGAAGCCTCCTTCTCCTTCCCGATGGGGGAAGATGGGCAAATTCCCATAAATCTGGTGTTGTGAGTGTTCCTGCAACCAAGTACCATGGAACAGGCTAGCAGCTTTGGCATTTAACTTTTAATTATAGTCTGACCACTGTGTTTTCAACAGAAAGCAGAAGTGTACAAAAGAAGGAGAATTTAGAAAAAAAAAAATAAATAGTTGCCCAGAGAAGTTATTAATGCTTCATTCCTGGAAGTTTTCAAGACCAGGCTGGGTGGAGCTTGGAGCAACCTGGGATAGTGGAAGGTGTCCCATGGCAGGGGGCTGGAATGAGATGAGCTTTAAGGTCCCTTCCAACCCAACCCATTCTGTGATTCTATAATTCTGTCTGTACTAACCATGGCACAGCTCCCATTGTTTTGGTCTTTTGCAAGAATGAGTAAAAATGCTGATAAAGTTAAAACACACGTTTTAATTGGGGGGGAGGGGGGGTGGTTAACCTTCATGGATGCAAAATTTCATAAAAACCTGTAGAATATTCTTCTTGTTGCCAGCTCAGACGTAAAAACACATTGACCAGAATTCCAGGGTGGATACTCTTTCAGATTCGCTCTGGTCACCACTAGAGGCACAGGAGTTACCCAGCTCCTATCAGCAGGTCAGGACACAGCGAGTAAAAATGAAGGAATTAATGGGATGTTCATATGACGTGAACACAGCCTGGACTAGTGGAAGGTGTCCCTGCCTGTAGCAGGGTCGAGCTGACCATTTTCACTCAAAACAACTCAAAACATTGTAGGATTCAAT
This sequence comes from Edolisoma coerulescens, assembly GCA_013397115.1. Classification (NCBI taxonomy): domain Eukaryota; kingdom Metazoa; phylum Chordata; class Aves; order Passeriformes; family Campephagidae; genus Edolisoma; species Edolisoma coerulescens. The sequence goes on from VWZW01005771.1 coordinate 1,551,128, forward strand.
GAGATGCGTCGAAGTTCCTCTGGAAACTGCCGGAGACGTCTTTGCCCACACGATGGCATCGCATGTTTAGGAAGCTCGCTGCGGAGCCCACACTGCGGGCTTCAACACCGCTCACTATGGGTTTGGATTCCCCCGTTTACACACTGTATGTTAGTAGAAGTAAAAGCTTGCGTAATAAATTAGTTCCTCCCTTTCCCATTAACTCTACGTAGCGGCCGTGAGGACAAAACTCGGTTCTTGGTGGAGGTCCCTCCCTGGGCTACATGAGCAGGTCCTGGAAAAAGTCTGCTGTGTGTTTGTTTGGTTTCTATCAGTGTTAATGAACTTCCAGTTGATGCCTAAGGAGAAAAGTGAAACATGCAGAATGAGAAAAACAAAGTATTTTCATTCAGGTTGACTTTTTCTTCTTTAATTTATTTTTAAAGGTTAGTGTTTCTGAGGATGTATTGCTTCACGTGCAATTGGATTTTTACGTTTGTTAGTTTTATGGGTTGTGTTTCATATTTTATCTCTTTCTGTAGGATCTCTTTTCAGTCTGGAAATACAAGACTGGAGATTCTAGTCTAACTGACCTTGCACTAAGACTGACAACCAGCCAGCTAAGTCTGATTGACCAGTACCATCTTCACAAACAAATGATGATTTCATGACCTCTTTTCTCCAACTACTGAGCTCAGAATCAGTCAAAAGCTACTGAAAGGTGCCTGGCCTGGCTTAGCTCAAATTTATCCTCTTTTGTTCGAGTCTTGCCCGTTTGTGACAGAGGTGACTGTGAACTGTGGGTTTATTTGCCCTGCCCGTCAATCTAACCCGAGCTTCCTGCTGCTCCTGGATGGCGTTTTGTCACTTGCCTGTGACACTAGGCTGTAAACTGCAGGGTAACCAGCTCTTAAAGCCACAAGATACTCCCACTAAATCGCACAGATTATGCTCCTGCTGCGGGGGAATTTCCAGGTCAGAGGCTAAACACCCTTTCAACGCCTTTTTTGCACCGAGGGTGTAAAAAGACAAGCTGGAAACCTGGTGCATAAGGGCAGCAATTCGCAGCTCTTCTTAAATGAGTCGTCACTTCCTCATGTGTATTTTCAGATACTCAGCAGAGCTGGTTAAGTGTATCGAGTGCTTTGTTTCTGCCAGTAAGAATGAGAGAATACGCTAAGATGCCTTTTAAGGACATTCAGGAATGTACTAGTGTATAAAAAAGAGGCAGAAAACACAAGAAGGTTCAGTAAACAATTGTGGCTAATTTTGTGAACTGGTGATAGACGTGTGTTTGATTGCAGAGTGAAAAAAGCGAACCACAAAACCCCAAACCATTTTATTTAAAAAACTGAATACTTTAATAAAATGGAGTAGGTTTGGTTTTATTTGATTGCCAAGACCACAGAAAATTTAGATGACCTTAATTCCAGGTAATCCTCATTTCAGTTGAAGTCTCTCAATTCAGGTGAGTCTCCTTCAGTTAAAATAAATTATTTCAAGATAATAAAATAGAATGTCAACGATGAGCTAAGCAGCTGTGCGTTTATATCAAGTACATCTGTTTTACCTTAGTTATCTTTTCGTTCCTTTAAAATTATTTTTTCTCCTCTCATGAGTTGGAACAGAGAAATTTTGCAGCTCATTAGTCTTGTATACATATGTTAAGGTTGTTACCCTCTGGTGTCGGTGATTCAGAATCGTTCTGATTCACCTTTGATATGATTCATACCTCGCACCGAGTTCTCACTGAAGGCCAGCTGAGAAAGGGCCCCTGCTGTGCCTAAGACTGTGCAGACAGAGACAGGATTTCTGTTCCGGAGAGCTTATAATTAGCTGCATTCACACATGCAATGAGCAGAACACCAGCCCGCTCAGCCACAGGCATCCGAGAACTCCAAAAATGATGATATCACACCGGAGGCACTTTTCAGCAGCGTATTTTGGGGGTATAGTCACCTTCTGGGAAAGGGAGATTTGGCCTATAGTTTAAAATAAGCCATTAGGTTTCAAACCTCTCGCAGCCTGGAGTCCAGATAAGCGCTGCTCTAAGTCACATGGAGGAAACACATCTGATGCTTTCCACTTCCCAGTTATTACTCAGCATTTCAGTTACGTTGTAGTGCACAACTCGAGCCCTTGCAAAGAGGTCACATTTGAGTTAAAAGAGTTAAATTATAAAAAAACCTTGTCCATGTTTCAGGGTCTAGTGAGCACAAAAGTCGTTTCACCTCTTTTTAACGCCATTAGGCTCCGTGTTTCCTGTATTGATGGAGACATGAAGTTTCACAAGCCATCTGCAGTCACTGAGAAATCCTGCAGTAATGTTATTTGATGAAACTAGTTGTAGGCTCAGCCCACTGATCATCTGTAGGGTGACCTCAGCACAAAATTCCTTTGACTTTAAAAGGTGTAGTCCAAACCTGCCCCCTGATGCCCTTTTATATGCACGATGTTCAGCTCTGCCTGTAACTGGCTGCTGGAGGAGCTGTACCTTCACAGCTTCTCACCTGATTTGCCTTCGGGTTTTTGTGGGATTGCCTTATAAGGGTAAAAGAAAGAGTCTGATTCTCACCCGGACTCAGTCCTTAGGTAGTCACAAAGGAAGTTCTGGGTTTTGCAAGCCTTTGTACTTCCCTTTACAAACCCCTCTGCCTGCCTGTAACCAACTCTTCTATAAAAGGAGAAAGAAAGGGTGCACTGAGGAGATGAATCTTGATTATTGGGGGTTGGAACTAGATGATGTTTAAGGTCACCTCCAAACCATTCTCTGATTCTGTGATTATGGGTAGAGATTAGAATATGCAGTATCTTAGAAAATGTACTTACAGGGGGGATAAAAGCCTCCTGTCATAGCCTGTTAATGCGAGGAAATATGTTGTTGCCAAGGTGCAGCCACCATATCTACAGCAAAACTGCAATGCCTGACTTTACTAAATTAAATTGTAGCATGTCTTGTATATATAGATCGTAAATATTGCTGTGTGCTCTGGACTAGATCTGGGTGACTGCAAAAAATGCATGACCCACAGTGAAGAGACAATATGAGTATGAAGCTCTCCTAGACTGCTCTGGCCTTGCCTTCCTTGAAATACTGTAGCATTTCGAGTGGGGGTTGGATCCAGGGGTCTGTTTGGTCCTTTGATTCTGATTCAGAGTTGTTTCATGGGAAGAATTATGAGGAATTATTACATGGCTTGATCAAATAGGCAAAAGGTGGGATAATTTATACACAAAAATATTCTATAGCTTGTGTTTGGAGCACTAATGAAGATAGGAGATGTTGACCATGCTGACTTCTGGGCTCCACAAAACTAAAAGAAAATACAAACAAGCTGTCTGGAGTGAGAAGAGATAATTTTCCTGCTTCCACTTTGGGAGAATTAGAGGAAGATATTAATCTTTTGTTGCTGAGATTTTCTTTATGAAAAGACTGCAAACTATCAGCTAGACTAACTCCATATATAGTTTCACAAGCAAAAATGAGGAACTAGGACTTACTTTGTTCTTAGAAGAGATTTACATAAAGAAAAAGCTTATCCCAGTGTCTTTTCCGAGTCAGCTTTCTTTCAGCTAAAGAATGTAGGAGGTGCTGGGCAGCTGAAATATGAAAAGATATCAATTGAGTCAGATGTTCACATACACAGTGTGAGCAGCACAGCTCTTTGTGCAGCTGCTCCTGCTGGACTTACAATTGTGGTTGTTCCTGCCACTGCCAAATAGGATTGTGCATCACACTGGAAGAGCATCCATCTACTTCTGACTGAAAGGGATTCACTTGGCAGAGGGAGTTTAGCCAGGGAGCAGGGCTGAGGTCCCCTCCACTTCTGCAGGTTGAGTTGTGGGGGAGTTAAGGCCTTTGTGTGCCCCCAGTGTCAGGTTTGTGCTGCTCTGTACCTGCTGAAACTGAGACAGAGGGTTCCTGGTTCAGCCAGGGATAGACTGGATGACAAACTGTCCTGAGCTCTGGCATTTCTCAGTTGGGGGATGCTCCTGTTGGCCATTTTTAGCATTCTTTGGTGTAGTTTGACATACAACACTTATAACTTATTTCATAACAAGGCTTATGGCCCAGGTTGGAGTTAAGAGCTCTTTTACTTTAAGAAACCATCTGCTATAATATTCATACAAACCAGAGGCAATTTAACAAGGCAAACGATCCTTAACAAGAGAACCTTTTCCACCAAATATGCAACCTCTGATGCTGAGAAACCCTACACAGCCCCTTTTGTTTATTTTCTGCTTAGCCCAGGCTTAGTTTGAATTAAATTTCAGATTACTTACTGCATTACCCAACTCTTTTGTTTTGTTTGCAAAGGTTTGTAATCTGTGTTTAGTGAAAACTGTAGAGGAGTACAGCAAGTCTGTAACTGAGTAAAGGAGTGAGCATGGATCACCTCACAGGGTGTTATCACAATTGTGTCCTTGGGGTCAGACTGTTTGGTCTAACGACCCCAAACCCTGGAAGTGCTACCGCCATCAGAAACAATGAGGTGGAAACACAGTGAAAAACATCAAACAATTTTAGAGCACTGCATCTGGCAAACAAAAACATGCTTGAGTAAGAGATGGGAAAATTCTGGTAACATTCCTGAACTCATTTTCACCCTTGTTCACCTCTTTTATGCATGCAGACTCTTTCTCCTCCAAACAGTGGGAGAAAACCCCTTGAAACATCTTAGGTTTGTAGTTAGTGGTGAAGGAAGTCTTTTTCAGCAGGGCAGCTGTGTTTCTTGGCAGTGTGCAGTATTGACACCCACCATGTAACAAGAAACCAGTGTTTTGTCCTCTGTTGTATGGAAAACTCTTAAGTTTTGAAAATAGGTGATGGAAACATGATCATGGCTTGTGATTTCAAGAGCCATTGAGTAAACAAATAAATTTCTTGCAGTTTCAGGGGTTTGTGCAAGTGGCATTGCACTGCTTTGTAACGTGCAGCTCCTTCTCCCACACAGCTTCTTCCCTTCCACCTGGGCTGGATTTGATCTGTTCATTCTGTTTGTGCAGTACAGTTGATTTTCCACCATAGCTCGTCCTTTTGACTGCTTCCCATATTTCTGTCCAGGTGTGGAGTGTGCCTCTCAGAGTCCAAAGTCTTTGGCTTACCTTGCACTGAGTAACCAAGTGCCCACAATGGGATTGTTATTGCCCAAAGCAAAACCAGTGCAGGTTGTGGGAGCACCCAGTTGTTGCTGACTGCTCAGTGCTGGGATCTCTGCTCCAAGAGTATCCGGGAAAAGGTGAGACACCAGATTAAAGTGTGAGAGAGGAAGCTGTTCCTGCCTCATGCCTTTCCCAGGGGTGGATGTATGTATACACTATACATAGTATGCAGTCATGTCCTTGTATACCTCAGCATTGCCAAATTACTCCAATCTGTTACAGGTTGGGGTTTTTTTCAAAAATTTGGGCTATAAAAGCCTGGTTTTGTAGCAGCTTCCTTTGTGATCCAGCAGCTTCCTGTGTAATCCAGCTGTGCTGCCTGCTGGAGCCATGATCTGTGGGAGGAAGTTAGGGCAATAAACTGCTTCCATCTCAGTGTTTATTCCACGTGTGGGTAGCCCAGTACCTTCATAAAACACGTGTGGCAGATCTGTCTCCCACAGATGCTCTCCAGAGCAGAACACAGCAACTTTCGTGTTTTCTGTTTTCAAGTTGTACTTTATCACAGGAGAGTGAAACCATCATTAACAACAAGCAGTCTTAAACTGCAAATCCAACTCTTCTCCCCAGTACACAGAGCTGTTAAAGGTCACTCTGGCTCTTTACAGCTTGAGCCCAGTTAGGTATTGCGAACAAAGAGGATAACCTGTGCTTTTATACTAAGGTACCAGTGAGATCAAGATAATTACAGTGAGCTGGGACAGCTTTGAAGGGCTGCCTGTAAATCATCTGCTGCTGGAGGTGACTCAGAGCTTGTGTCCCCAGACAGGGCTCAAGTTGCAGTTTAAAGCAGCGATTTCCAGCACTAAACAGAAAATATGTCACACGAGATCAGAGTCCAAGCCAAGCTCTGCCTTTAGGTAGGGCTCTGTGCTGGCAGCTGACGTGAGGAAGGGGAGATTCAAGGTGGTGGGGAAAAGAAGGTGAAGTGGTGAAATGCTCTGTGTGAATGGTAGGGATTGAAAAATGAAAAAACCCTTTTTTTTTTTTTTCCGAGGTCTGTCCTTGTCTTGCTGTATGGCCTCAGGCAGGTTTGGTGTTCACTTGTACGTCTCTCCACACAAATAGTACAGGGTGCAGTGGCCCTAATTTTGCTCCAGTGCTGTAGCAACATGCTTTCTAACAACACAGGGAGGAAAAGTAACAGCACTGTTTTTACAAGCATCCCTGGAGCCACGTTTTATTCCCATCCTGCAGAAAGAATCTCCCTCCTTTAGGTACCTCCTCTCAGAGCCGATGCCGAGCAGTGGGGCTGCACAGAATAAAACTGGTTCCAGTGGCTTGAGGTGCATCAAACAACCCCCTCACACTCAAAAGCAGCCACAAATCTGGCAGAGTGTGAGGCCACCACCAAAAGTGGGTGTCACACGATACCTTCTGCCACTCAGGAAGAGCAGGCTGTTTCTATGGCTACTACTGCCTTTCTCCCAAATGCATGAACCACTGGTGCTGATGAGATCATATTGTATTATAGAAAAAAAAATTACTCACGTACTGCTTTACACTGCAGCATTTGTTGAGCTAGTAAATATCTGACTTCCTATGATAAAGACATTTTCCACTTAACGGTATTTTTTTTATAAAAGGGTAGGATTTTCCTCAGCTCTGATTTATAAATGCATCCATTTTGGCCTCGAAAAAAAATCCTTGTTCTGGTTTCCATGACAACAGGTCTGATTTTTGAGGCTATTTCTTCCCCTTGCTTCATCTTGGGTGGGGAAGAGTTGCTGTCCCCTTCCAGTAACAGTGCAATGGGCAAACAAAATGGTTGTCTTGGAGGAAAATCTGCAGACCTGAAACCAGAAACTTCAGCCAGTTTTTTGAGACAGGAGTGAGAAATGCACGAGAAGAATGGCACTGCTAACCTAGCACGGGCTTGAGTCAGATTTTTTGTATGTGAAAAGTCAAGTGCATATGTAATTCCAGGAAATTTTAGTCATATACCCTGTCATGTACTTAACAAACTGCTCTGGTATCCCTGAATAGCTCTGTGCTGGCGCACAGCAAAATAACCAGACAAAGAGGATCCAGCCAGTCTGTTCATATTGTCACTTTACAGATTAATTAGTACTGAATGCACTTTATTATTTAAATACACTCTCACTAGCTCTATTTTTTCCCTCAAGACGTCCCGTTTTCAGTACTGAACTGCTAGGACTGTCCGTTTCACAGATCATTCATGGGTAAAGCATATTCCTTCAACGTGGAACCGTGCGTTTGAGACCATGGGTGGTAAAGGCACCATAAATAATCCACAGCTGCTCTGCAAGGAGCTTTCTAGTAGATTTTGCACTTTTAACATTTTCAGGAAAAATGAAGATAGACAGCTGCTGGTACTCCATGGCTGAAGTGGTTTAGTAATTGCTCTTCTAAAATGATAAAAAGGCATTTTTTGCAAACTCCTCAGAAAATCCCTGGAGAGGTCTTGGTTCCTTTTCCCTGCAGAGAAGGAGCGCGATGTACCTACATCCTTTTGTGTCATAAGTACCTTTAAATGTTCTGTCCACTCAGGTTTCAGATGAAACGTCTCTCTTTTACTTACGGCTGAGTTTTCTTAATTTATGTGGGTCAAAGGCCAAGTGTTTGAGGTATTGTATTATGGCATTATAATCTCATTTGCATTTGAGCTGGCAGCAGCTTGATAAATCACCTACCCATTCCTTAAACTAGTATGGGATTGCCCCCAGTGTTTAATCCAAATGCTGGAGATTCCAGCCCATCTTTTGAAGAAGCAGAAATCCAAGTGTAGGTCAGGTGTTCTCCATTAAGACAGAAGGCAGGAGTATCTCATTTAGGATGTTTTATCCACTCCATTGTAACCTGTCTGTAGTTTATGTCAGAGGCTGCTCTGTGACTCCGCCGTCCCCACCTGTGCAGTCCCTGACGCATCTCAGGGTAAAGTGAGATTATTGCCGAAAGCCAAGAGCAGTTAAGAGTGAATCAATACCAGGCACAACACAGAAGTGATTCAGTGATTGCCTTAAATAACCACGCACAGGTCTTGCCTTCTGTCATGACTAAAACATGCTGCCCATGCTGCTGAAACAGCGAGTCCCTTGGGGACAATGAAGTCACAGCAGCACCATTTCAGCTGTGCAGCCAACTGGAGACAATAGAAGCACCCTCGCTTTCTGTGCCCTGCCGTGACATGCAGGGGATTAAAATGTGAGTCATCTGCTCAAAAAATACTGATCCTGAGGCAGTAGGATGGCTCTTAAGAAAGCTCTTCCATTCCGTAAATATTAATTATAATAGTGGTGAAGAAAGCAGACACAACTGAAAACAGTGAAACCTATGCAATTCCATCTGCACTTTAAACTTTTCAGATATCAACATTTCCATCTCTAAATTGCTCTCAAGCTTAAAATGCTTCAGTGATTTTATAAACCAGGGCAGTGGGAAATTAATTTTTAGCGTTCTGGGTTTGTCTTCATTTCTTGTGGTACCACTTCACGTGATACTGCACCCCGCAAAAGTGTTGTGTTGAAATCCTAAATTTTGTTTGTAGCGCTGTCTGAATGGTCCTGCAAATAATGAATTGATTCCTGCTTTCCATGTAGCCCAGAGCAAGTTTAGAGGAAATAAATGTAACATGAGTTAGTCATCCTTAAATAATCTCAGAGCAGGGAGCCCTACATTAACAGCAGGCTGATAATAAGTTGTGCACTGCTATCTCCAGTAAAGCTTTGCTCATGACTTCAAATAAATTGATGAGCTGTCATTTATTTGTTTGTTTGCTTTTTCTCAGCGAGTGAATTCACTGTCTTCTTGCTGAAGTATCAATTATTCTTGTAAAATTGAGTAGTACTGTCTTAGGATTATGCATGTAGAGGTTAACATGGTTTGAGACATGATAAAAATTAATAAGATACCAACTCTGTTAAGACACCTGTGATAGGTACTTTTTTTTGTACTAGAGATAAATATTATATTACAGGACCAGCAAAGAATGGGATTAAAAAGAATCAGCAGACCTGATCTAACCATTTCATTTTTTATTTTTGCAGGCTTCTGCTGTTGACCATCTGCAGCTGCTGTCAGTCAGGCATTGATGTGACCTCCGAGGAACAGAAATCCATTCTGTCCCCTGCCTGATCATTCAGGGCTTTTTATCCTAGCATTTATATTGGATTTTATTCAATTTTATTTAAATCCACTGTATCAACACTTAATGAACAGAAGCCCTCCCACTCTGCTCTGTGGCATCCCATCGTATACCAGCTTTTTTATTCTTGTGTGTGTGCTATACATATTCATTTGCCTTGATCTTTCACGCTAATGCACGTTTCCCTTTCCCGTTCTTTTTCTCTTCTTGATTATCATTAAATACCTGGATGATATCTAAATGTCAGAAAAGCCCTGAGAAATGCCACATACTGGAGGAAAAGTAGTTTATGTTTAAAAAGCCCTGAGCATGGGAATATCTGCTTTCCAGGCTGAGGGGCTGTTCTGGCCACCTCTCTGAAAAAATAGATCTCTTGAGAGAAATAGATTTATGTTGCTGGTGGTGTTTCGATTTTGAACTTTGATATTGAAATTGGAGGTTCAGAAATGAATCCTGTCTTCTCTCTAGTTCATCTCTGCCCTGACATGATAATGGGTCACTTGGAACAATCAGCTGGCTTCATTAATTATTAATCCTAACACATGGTAAAAGCAATCTGGAGAGTCACTGGATGTGTTGGGGTCTGTTGGTGGAAATGCAAAGGGGGCAATTATCAGTCTGAAAATAAATGAGAGTGGCAAGTGCCAAAGAGGAGGGGGAATCAAGAGGCTTAGGTATAGCTGGAAGAATTAAAAGATATTTTATTTTACCGTCAGATTTATATCTTAAGTCACATTAAAGTGAAAATTCCTACAGCAGGGCATGTCATTCACATGAGGATTGGGTTACTTGGCTGAGCTGTGGTTTGTGTAAATATGCATTTATAAACCTTCACAAGAGTTTTGATACTTGCTGAGTGCATAGGAAAAGCAGTGAGCAGTTCACTTTCAGCAGCTGATACCCAGACAAACAAGAATATAACTCTCATCCATGCATTGTAGTCACTTTCTTGGGCATTTATGCTGAGGAGAGAAAACAGAAGTCTTGAGACATGGAGCAAGGGCTGCTGTATAACATGAGTGCTATCTGAAGGTGACTCTTTATCTACATAGGCCTAGGTAGTCTAACGAACAGCAATACTTACTGGCACTGCAGAAAGGGAATGTGTAGATTTACCCCAAAGTGAGATACACTGAGAGGGTTTTTTCCTATGGCCTCTCCCTCTGTTCACTGCACCAGAACAGGAGCTCACGTTCTGCTGGTTTCAAAAGGGCTGAAAGAACCAAGGGCAGAAGGAGCTCTCAGTACATTTCCTTTCTGTCAATAATGCATTGACGAGGTTTGTGCACAATAACATCTCATTTGAGTATCTTAAAGAACACTTCCCAGGAGAGTGGTGTGTTCCAAACCCCTGCCCGGTCTGTGATGCACTGCTCAGGTCTGCTGCTCTCCTCTGGATGTTGTCTGGGTTCAGCTTCCAGGTGAGCTCTCCTGCCCAACACCCACAGCCCCAGTGACAGTGGAGCCATCTGTGACAGCTCCAGACATCTCATCCCAGGTTTTTCCTGCACTATCCAGCCCCAGTGGCAGTGGAAGGCAAGTCTAGAAAGGTTAACAACTGCCCCTCACCCCCAAATTGCTGAGGAGGGCTGGCAAACCACAAAGGGCTTTCTGCGGCTTAGGCTGCCACAGCTCATGCAATGCCACGGATTAATGCAACTCCAGACTGTCTGATGGAGTTTTTCCCACAGAGCAAAACATTAACCAAGTCAATTGATTGCATTTTCATTTCTTGAGGGAGGTGCAGCCCACACATCCCATTGTGTCTGAGCACAGACAGTCTGTGAAGCAATGCTGGGTTATCTCACAAGTGCTTTGTGCTACGTCTTGAGCCCTTGCCTCTGCTGTGAAAGGAAATGGAAATTCTTGCTCACAAGTCCTATCTGACAAAGAAATAAATTCTTGCAAAGTCAGTGTCCCAAACTTAGGAAATTAGAGTATCTGCTGCAGCAAAATTCTGTGATAAACCCCATCCATCTGGAATGTTTCCATAATCCACTACAGATTGCCAATTAATTGCATACTTAGTTTTGTGTAATAAGGACAGATAATAGGCTGTATTAGTGTAAGTCCCTCAGGGGCAGTGGAAATACATCACAATATTCCTAAATAGCGTATTTTTATTAAAGCAATGCCTGCAAGCCTCTGTCTGGTACTAGAAACCCATTGTGTGGGGAGCTGTACATGTAACGAAAGGCCAGATTTACAGCACACACTCCCATTAAGTGAAGCACTTAATTGCTTACTTCAAGTACCAGTTCAAATAAACTGATCTCATCTATTTTCTAATTAAATGTGGGAAATTATAGTGTGGCTGGTTGGGACACAAGGTTTTTAAATCCTCTTCTAGAGCAGGAGAAACTGTAAATAGTCTCTTAGGCTGTTAAGATTAAAATGAGACTGGTATCACAGAAAGAGCCTTAAAACAATGATGTGTGAAATATTTAGGATTTTGCACACATAAATAAATCACAGGTTGTTTGTTGTTTGTTTGGGTTTTTTTTGCTAGCTTTTGAAGAATCTTTTGTGGCCAGTTTGGATTTAGACTAAAATTCCTATTAATTGAACCAATTACATAATGGGAAGACATAGCTTTTATATTAACACATATAATTCATTTTACTTGGATGAATTGAGTTTTTCTGTGCTCCACTGAACATGATGTTCATGATGACCTTTTCCTGCTTACAGTAATTTTAATATTTTACTGCAGTGTTTCTGGGAAGCAACTTGGTAAACAGCAATTGTTGTCCAGAGCATAAAAAATGGGAAAATCTGTTTGGAAATCAAGTCAGATTGTCACAGGATTATTAGGGTCTAAGGAAATTATGCATCTTTATCTCATTTATTGCTACACTTAGTTAATCCTGCATATCTGTGACAACCACAAGAGAGTTGTGAACTTTTTCAGTTCAAAATTTTCAGAACATTTTGTGTGTGTGTTGTATAATTGGAACATTTTAGTAGAACCCAAAGTCCTACTGCTGGGTGTAGTTCTGTCCCTCCTTGTGAAAATCACCAGTGTAGAACCAGAGATGGATGCAGAGTGTTCATTTTAACTGGAATTACCTCAGAAAAGTCTTGGATTGCTCTGGAATGCCTGGGAGGGCTCCCACTGAAATGCCTGTGACTGTTACCTGTCCCAAAACCTACCTGACTGTTTTGATGTTGGTTTTTAACACGTCGCTCCTGTGTGAGTTTCTCAGAAAGCAGAAAGCTGAGCACTTTTAAGACAGTTTGCTGCTATCAAGAACCATTTTGTCTTTGCTGTTTCCTTCCTTCTCCTGAGGTTCTCACATGACTGATGAAGCAAAAATTCGCTCATGAGCCCCTGCTCGTCAGAAGAGGCAGAATGAGGCTGGGCCTCCCTGCCTCCTCATGCATTATCCATGTGAAAGTCATGGTAATTTCACAGGATTCCACACTCTAAAAATAGTCTCCCTATGACCCAGGGCCTCTGGGTCTTCCTTGTAGCAGGCACCACATGAATTAATCACTTACCTCCACCTTCACTTTTGTGCCCTAGACTCAGTTTAGCCTAATTCCCAGGAGTGCCAGGCATGCATTTGCTGGTTCCAGCAAGGGATTCATTATTTATTACCCCTGGAAGCACGAAGCACTCGTGTCCACAGGGAGGGTCAGCTTCCACTTAGCCTCCCACAAGCCCATGTCCAACAGACATTAGTATTTTAGAAAAATATAGCTTTTTTTTTTATGCTTCTAGGGAGAAATGACTTCAGTAGAATACAGATAGATGGATGTTTTCCTCTCTCTCTTAAATGCAGGGTTTGGGGTTTTTTTGCTGTTCTCAAATGGGTTTTATTGTATCAAACTAGAGAATCTTATTCCTGTAATCTAATCAAAGATGTTAATATGGAGAACAGTGGTTACTAACCAAACAGAAATCTGCCACTGTCTCTTTTCAGTCCTGGTAAGACTTTTTCCTTTTAGCTGAAATCCATCTGGGAAGCACCTGCATCACATGCAGGCACTTGCCTGCCTTGATAAAAGGTTGAGAAAATACTGATTAGAGCCATTTGATCTGGATTGGAATTAAAGTGCCTATAGAAACTCCCTCCCACGGTGCAAGATAAAACTATTGGTAACATGTAACAGATCTCAGGAAGCTTCTTACACCTTCAAGTACAAGGGGAAGGCTTCCTGAATCTAAAATCTGAATTTTACAACAGAATTCCACCACAATTTCTCTTTGATGGAGATAACTTGTTCCTACTCAGTATTTTAATTCTTTTAATTAACAAAAACTTTTCTGTTTTGATGCCACAACTGAGCAATAATCAGAGCTGACAAACCTTTTGTGCGTGTGTGTGGAGTTGTGTTATGTATTTCACAAACAGCACTCTTCTCCCCCCACCTCTGCAAACACACTCTTGTAAATCTGAGTCAAAGCCCATTCAGGACGTTTCATCTTAAGTGGTTTCATCTTACTGTAATTACCAAGTCATGTGAGGAGTAGCAAAACAATTGTCCGCACAACAATGGAGATGAAATAAAGATAGCCTCTAATTAATTCCATCTAGGTTATAATTAATTTTGACTGAGTTGCTCAGGACAATATCCTTAAGTCTCACAGGCTGCTCTAAAGAGGGCTGATCACCAGCTGCTGCTCTTTGATTTTCAAAGCAGATGGGGGCTATTTCCAGCTATTGCTTAAAAGGAAATGATGAGGAGGGGGAGTGATTGATTGGCTTTGAACGGGCCTTGGGGTGTGACTGCTGGAGGAAATGCTCCCTCAGAAAACTAGTCCCTGATAAGGCCTTTTAAAGATTTTAGAGATGTTTTGGTTTAATTTATCTTTAATTTTGTAAGAGCCACGTTTTGCTTGGTGTGGAAAAAGTGTGATCAGTGATGGGATGCCGTGTCAGTAAATACTTCATTATAAGATACATCTGAAATTCTTTGGGTCACAGTGTTGCTAAAGGGGATGAAGGATACAAATATGAATGTTTCTAGTCCTTGCCATTTTGTACAAAAAGATGAAAAATATCTGTTTAGATTGTTACTCTAGTTCTGTCTGTCAACGGAGAATTGTTCCCTACCTCATTGTACAAGAAGCTTTGGTAAATAACGCATTAAAATTAATTTCAGAAATTCTGCCATTTCCTTTGTTTGCTGGCAAACTGCAAAATTCTCAGATGGATTTGTTGTTAGAAATTATTCATAATTTCTGGAATAAGTAAATCCCGGTTTGCTGGTAGACTGCACTAATTAGGAGCAATGCATGCATAAATTACCAGTGTGGCAGTTTCTCAAACCCCACAGTATTTAGGGTTTCTGACTGGAGAGCATCTAGAACTACCTAATACCTGGCATGGGCTCAGTTCTAAATGCAAAAGGTGAAAATAAAGGTTGGAAACCAACTTTGTCTGCCTATCTCTAGTAAAACACTTGTGTAAAATGAGAACAGATACGTGACAACTTCAGAGCTACAACTTTCAAAGCTGAGAAGCACCACCTATAATTGTTACTGGGGAGGCAAAAGTCAAAATGTTTTTCACATTATGCGGTTCAATAGGAATAAATAGGAAGGTTGGCGATTTAAATGTTAATTAATGGTGTATCAAATGCGTTTTCTAGGAATTTCATGTTCAGTCTGTATTTTCCTGTGCTAAATTTTCTGCTTGCTATCCTTTTGTTTTGCTGCATTTTCATTGCTGCAGCATACACACCATCCCAATTCCTAAAGAGCAGTGCCGTGTGCTTTTCCAGGTGAAAACCCCACAGAAAGCAGTGTTTGAAATCTTATATGAAAGTCCTGTTAATGTGTGAGAAAAGAAATGAGATGAGCAATCTCTGTCTTATACTGGGGTTTGAAACTTGTACAAAATGCATTCACCAGTAATCGTTTCACTGTGAAATGTGGCTCCAGCCCAAACCAGTTCTTGTTTCCTGTTTAGTCTGAGGGAGACGAGTCACAGCTCTGTTTTTGGGAAAGCACTGGTGGGGTGTGTGGAAACACTGCCTGTGTTATCTGTTTGTGTTACTTTGAATGTGACAGCAGCTGAATCTGTTTAATGCTCTTTTTTTGTCCTTTCATTCTCTTGTTTGCCCTACAGTTAATTTTCTGAAGCCAGTGAGGTCGTTATAATGCTTTAATCTGTCTTTTCTACAATAGAAGCCACACAGTTTCACGTAATAGCTCTTGCATTGAGCCCAACAATCATGCTCCAATTGTAAATTCTCCTTTTTTTGCCCTTTAACACAGATGTCCTTAAACGCCTTGGTTTTCTCAAGTGTATTTTAGTAATTGTAGGCACGTAAAGGTACAGCTTGTCCCTGGTTGTGGCTTCACTTGCTCAGTGCCACTGCTGATTTTTGTAGGGTAGAGGCATGGCCCATCTCTTCCAGAAAGCTGTTATAATCCAGATGAATATATGCCTATGTTTTGAAATAAATCAAGACTGCAAGGAAGTTTTTTCCCCACTTCAGTTCTGCCCTCAGTTTTATCAAAGGAAGTTGTTCTACAGCAAAGTGGATCAGGGGACTGATCAGCTTAAAAATCACCTGATATTTAAAGCCAGATCAGGCTCCTGCCAGGTTCTCATCGTGGCCTCTTGGGTACCTGTGAGGAAGAAAAGGGGTAATGCTACCCTGAGGTGGTGATGTGATGTGAGGTCTTTAACCATGGAAATCCATTCTGGGGCTCATGTTTGTGATGTTGGCTGGGCTCTCTGTCCTGGCCAGGGAAAAAATACTGCAGCTCTTCTGAAATCTGTGCTAAGAGCTGAGCAAGAGGCCAGTCACTCAAAGAGGGAGCACAGCCCTGAGGTCAGACTAGCAAGGGGTGTTTGGTAGGAAGGTGCAGCTCTGTTTAAAGAAACAGTTTTTGTTTGGGAAGAGAGTACCTGTAAAATGCCCACCCTCCTTATTTCCATCGAGCTGCTTGTTCTTTTGGGCTGTGACCTGATTTGTAGCAATGCCAAATGCTCGTGGTGCTGGGAGTGGGGTGTGGGAGCATCTCTGCTCAGGAATGGGTGGTGTGAATTTATTGTGGGATGGCTTTTGCTCTGAGTTTGGCAAGGAATGTCAGTCTGGCCTGTTGCACTGGGGTGCACATTGAGTGCTGGACTCTGTGGGGTATGGATCCAACTTGGGACTCTTTGGTACTGCTCACATAGACTTGCTCCCTCAAAGGAAGGATCTTGAAAGGTGATAAACCCCTCTCTCCTAAACCCCTTCTGCAGTGCTTCAAGACCAGTTTCTGCACTGAATAAATTCTTTCTTGGTTCAATAAGACGAAGTTCTGTCTTTTTCTCATGTCTCTACAGAGTATCTGCTCTTTGTTTCCCACACATATATACATTTAAGATCTTATGTGTTCATGTGAACTGCTTTTGCTTGTTCTGTGCATTAGATATAATTCTGGCTAAAATTTCCAACTTCTCCTTTCTAGACCTTGAACTATTCACAGCCAGTGGTGGAGCGTGGCCTCCAGAGCTGTAGAATGAAGTTGGTGTGGTGAGGGTTCCAACAAATTTCACTTTTAAGCTGGTCTATATCCCAAAAGGCACAGATTCAGATGTGAGAATGCTTGCTGTGGGACAGTGATGAGTCCCCTCTGTCACCTCCCTGCTGGTCCTGCTTCTACCTTGGGAGCTCTCACAGAAACCCTGGGTTTGACTACAAGGCTTCTTAGGGGAATAGCAGTAATTAATAAGAAATAATAGTAATAAGCTTTAGTTTCTAGTCCTAACAAGATCAAATTTAAGGACTCAGGCCAGAATCCTCCAAAGTGATCTTAGTGTGGGTAATTATGAGGGATGATTAACCTTCTGACTTCTTATTTTGGGGGAGTGTGGGGTGTTTAAGGGGAAACTGAGGCACACTGAAGTGACCGAGTTTGCTTGAAATGTTGTAGCCAGGAGGAGCAGACCAGCAGAACTGGGCAATAGAATCAAGTCTCTGAATATCTTGCTTAGCTCTTCTTTTTTCACCCTCTTTTGTTTCTGGGTACTTGATTAATAAATTTAGCAAGACAATGGGCTTGCTTTCCTTAGTTCCCTTCTCACTCCCTTTGGAGTAATCTCTAGTGCTTTATGCTCTGCAGTTTAAAAATGCACCAGGAAGCCTCATATCCTGTTCTCTGACTTTCTTCAACTTTCCTTTGAACTGTAACTCAGAAATAATTACGACAGAAATAAGCCATGTGTGTGTGTCTCTAGAAATGTTTCGGTACTGATGAGAGGGTTTCAGAATTACTGGCTATGGGAAGGGCCTGATTGCAGTTGATTCTTCTCTAGTGAAGATCTTGACCAGCTTGTAAGTTTACCACCTTTTCCTGATGTATTGACGAGAGATGCAGAATGGATCTTTGTCTTTTCCCTGTGAATAATTTTTCACACAGTTTCCAGTTAGGCTTGAAAAGGAACTTAGGCTGATCTCAAGAGAGAAATGCAGAAAGGAGAAGCAGACAGCCCACACCCTGTTTCCACACATCTCCTGTTCATGCTTACTCTGCTCTTTGCAATCAGCGTGTCAGTGTTGGTCAGTTCCCTCTTGGACACAGAAAATGATACCAGGATGGTGTTTCAAGTTGCAGACACTGAAACCAAAGGCCTTTTTATGGTGTCTGTCTCAGTTCTGTCTCCTTTGTCCACTTGAAACAGGTTTTTCCAATATAAGAAGCTTACTTAACCCAGGGTTTAAGGCTATTTTTATCCAGTGTGAAATGTGCATGGAAAGAAAGCCTTTGGAGATAGAGGACAGCACTGTTTGTTTGTCCTCAAGGTCTCCTTTATGCTTGGGAAAGGTATAAGTATTTTCTGGAAACCTTAGATAATATTCAGATATCCTGCTCACTGATATTGTTTGGGTCAATTCTTTGAGGGACAAAGCAGCAGATTAATTTGCAAAATCCCACTGGTGCAGTAATTCAAATGACCTGTAATGTCATTGCTTTGGATGGTCCTGATTTCTACAGAGATTCTGGATCCTTGTCTCTCAGATCTTACTGAATCCTATCAAGCACATGTGGAAATTTCTCCTTCCCCGACCACTGCTCCTGCACTGTTTGCAATAACAAATAAGGGCTCTCCTGTGTTCACCTCACATTAGCCACTAAAATTGCCACTATTTCATAATACATTCAAGTGAAGGATCTTTTTAAAACACATCTCCTTCGCACAGCTTGGGGCTCAGCACATCCCTTCGTGCTGCTGCTCCCCAGCATCTCTTGGAGGTGTTTATGTAGGTGCCAACTGCTGGGGTTAAGGTTCCAGAATTTAAAATTCTGCTGCAGAGATGACAGCTAGGATTCCCCGGGCGTTCCCAGAGCAGCCGTGGCACTGTCACAGGACGGTTTCACTCCACCTTAAATGCAGAAGCAAGTCTGTAACCATTGTGAGCTTTTAATCGCTCCAATTACCCTGCTTTCCCCATCCTGACAGCTGGCATGCACAGCAGTCCCTTGTTAAGGCTTGCATGAGAGGTGGATTTTCTTTTTTTTCAGTCAAGTGCATGACCACAGCACCAAGCACAGCCCCCACAACACCCAGCAATTTGCTCAGCTGGAGTTTTCTGATTCTTCACAGCAGATGCTTAATGCAGAAACCACTATAGTGTGCAGGATCACTGCTCTTTCAGAGGATGCAGCAACACAGAGCAAACTGAATCCAGGAGGTTATTTTAAAAAATAAATAAATAAATAAAATTAATGATACCAGAGTTATCATTAAGCAAGATCTTGGTTAAAAAAGCTGTGCTTGTAACTGGAGGTTTAACAACACAGGCTATTTGGCTTTTGGGTCAAAAGTGAATAAACTCTAAGGTACCAGAATAAAACTGTAAATGTATAAAAGAAAACATGCTCTGCTATCCATAGAAGCCCTACTGTCATGGAATATCCTGAGGTGGAAGGGACCCACAAGGATCATGAGTCCAACCTTTAAGTACTCAGCTTTGCTCTCTTGCAGCCTCCCCTGAATGGCCACTCTGTGCTGGCTTGTGAAGCAAGATTATTTTGGGGTTTTTTTGGCTAATGGAGGTGAACTCTTTCCTCTTTCTCTCGTCATGAAAAGTCCTGCCATGTTCACTGAGAATGTCCCTTCCCAAGTACTTGATGAACAAAGAGACAAAATCTAGTCCTGGCTGCACTGAGTTTTCCCTGCAATCATAACCTGCCTCTTTAACACCTAAATCCCACAAACGGAGCACCAAAGCCTGAAGGACGGCTGTGGATTTCACCCCCTGGGAGGCCTCTCATGGCTTGGGATGGGTCAAAGATGTAGTAACTTGCCAAAGAGCAGAGTTGGGCATGTGCTTTTGTCTTGGCAGCAATGCCAGCTCGTGTAGCTCTCTAATCGACCATCCAGCCTCCTGAACTGTGGAAAACTGACTATTAGGCTGACAATTTGCTTTTTAAAGAAAATTTGGGGTGTTGGGTTTTTTGTTTCCTTGGGGGTCTTTTCCCCATGTGTCCTGCTTCTTTCCTTCACTTGGCCTATCCAAACAGGCAGACAGATACTTCTGGCACAGTGAAAGAGGTGCCTCTAGATCACGCTTGGTAGTTGGTTCTTGCAGCTCTGGTCACACAAAATCTTACAAATACTGCAATGTCACCAAATTCCCAGGTGTTCTTCAGGAATGCTCTCTGGAAACCTCTCCAAAAAGCACTGAGTTGAGAACCCCCACTTCCAACACACTGTCTGAACTGGATGCAAAAACCCTGTTTGAGACGAAACAATTGAATTCATTTACCAACCTGGCCCATTAACAGAAACTAATTTGTGCTCCAGAAGCAGCTGCACTGCAAAGTTCTCCGATGGTTTAACAGACAGCTGCTTCTCCCCTGCACTGAGCTGGACCTGTGGCTGCTGCTGGTGCCTTCTCCAGTGATCAGAAAGGCTGGCAAAAGTGCTGGCTTCATACAAATAACAGTGAAACCAGGAGCCAAAGCTGTGAGCACAACACAAATGTCCTGGAGGGAGATGTCCCATGGCTGGGGTTTCACACCCGCCTCCCGTGCCCTCCTTCTCCCTGCTGTAACAGTTTGTTTGAAAGCTGCACAATAAAAGTTGCTATGGGATCTCTCTCCATTCACACCAGCCCAGAGCTGCAGGCTTTCTTTGTCTTTGACTCCACAGCAGCTGCCTGCAGGGTTATGTGCTCACCCTACCTCTGCCCCTGGAGCTCGAGGTCCTCTTTGGGATTCCAGGTGTGCTTCAGTGAGCAAGTGGGTGCAGGCTCTCAGCTGCTTACAGGAATAACCTTGGTGTGTTGTGGGAGAGGAGGGGAAAATTAGTGTTTTCCCTCTTCAGTCACGATTCAGTCCTGTTGTCCAAAGTAACTTTAAACTCTCATTGATTTATCTGTGTTAGGATCTAGATCCCAGATTTGCTGTACCCTCAATCTCCCCAGGCAGACCACTCCATGCCTTTGCCCAGCAACCCCTGTCCCTCTCCGAAGTCAGGAGGTGGCTGGGCCTTGGGAACAGGCTTTGAAATGAGAATTTGTTTTCAAAAGTCACTTTTTAGTTGTACTGAATTAAAAATTGCCTTTTAATTGTACCAGTCCTTCCCCAGAGTTGGTGATGAGGCACCTGCTGGGTGATGTTTCAGCAGATGGAGGTGCCCAGGCGGCCCAGCAGAGCTGCTCACAGTGTGTGCAGCCCCAGAGAGGGCACAAACACTGCCCACTTGTCTCTGCCTTCAGCTCTACCTTTATTCAGGCAGGCTCAGCATTGCTATGGCAACCCCAGTCACAAACTGCAAAGGATTCATGCTAAAAACCGAAAAGGCTCATGCTTTAAGGGCTTTTTCTCCCTTTCTCTCCCTCTTTCTTATTTTCTCCATCACAGAAATCAGTTCTGAGCAGATGGGCCTACATCAGCTTTATCACGGACCCTTTGTGTGCTGGGAGCCCTTTGTTCCCTGATTTCTGAGCCTAAGCTAACACAGCTGCTCTTGGAGTCAGTGGGAATATCAGGTGTTTGTTTTCAGTGACTCAGATCAGCAGGATCCTGCAATGAAGCCACCCAGTCTGGTGGCTCTTGTCAGCTCCAGAACACCCCAGTGGGGTGAGGTCTGTAACTGCTGGTCTCGCATTGCTCTGCTTGGAAAAACTCTCCCTTACTGCAGCCAGAAAAGCTTTGGTGCATTTTCTGTGTGCCAAAATTTCAGGGCCCTGGAGAAGAGCTCTGTTAAATCCTACAGGAGGGGTGTAGGAGATTGTCTCATCTGTTCCCCATACCCTGCTCTGAAAGGTCACTAATTTGGTTGCAGAAGCAAATACTAATTAGCTGCGTGCACACCTCCAGCCTCAGCTGAGAAGAGCTTTGTGAGCTTCCATGGATGGGGATTTATTTGGCTGCTTCTCAGGATGGTTTTGTCTCTCTGGCTGCTTGCTTGGATATCTGTTTATAGTAGCATAAATGGACCTGTATTTTTTTCTGTCCTTGTCCTACTTATGCCCATAACGTGTACACAAAGCTCTGTCCATCAGATGAGCTTTGTGATGAACAGGAGATCTGTGGAATTCCTTGGTGTGCCCACAAGGAAGCAGAGTAGCTCGGGGGATCTCTCATTGTATTTTATTCTCTAGATGCTGAATGCATTTCAGAACCATCTTCCTCCCCCAAACTGAAATGTGCAAAGTGATTCTGCTCCACCCACTGTCCTTCATGTCCTTGCCCCAGGTGGAGCAGGAGTTCCTACAGAGCTGATATTTTCTCTGCTTCTGAGGAAAAATGTCTTTATTTGCTCTGAGTCACACTGGACGTTTTCTGTGGCTCTGTGGTTATGCAATTCATGATCCTGCTCCCTGCCTAGAATTTGCCACAGGATTATCAGAAAGCAGAAACTGGAGGACCTTTAGAGGTGTGAACACAAATTTCCCTGATTTATCTTGACTTATTCTGACCATTTGCTGAAACAAGTCCCTCTAAATCCATCTGGGATTTTACACAAATGAATGTGGTGTGCACAACTTAGAGCAACACATTTGTACTTGCATCCTTTGGCTGGAAGGGGAATGAGCTCTGTGCCTGGGGGCAGTTCCTGGGTCCAGCTGAAATGGGAAATAGGCAAAATTGAACCAAAAAGACCTTTTCAGTTCTCTAAAGAACACGTCTTGGTGAGCTCCCACACAAATCTGGCTTTCATTGCCTCTTACTTGATATAATGAAGAGAGATCTTGGGTTTTTTTAATTTTATTTTTAAGAAGTCACAGATGAACATGGCCAAAAGTGAATAGGAACGATCTGAAGAATTGCTAAGTGCTAAAAGAAAGTAAAAGCACTGTGAGGGGTGACATTATTGCCTGAGCTTTAAAGACAGAACATGCAGTGTTTGATCATAGTCTCACATGATTGTGCTTTATGAATGTGTTTGTTGGAGGGTGAGGTTGGTTCAGCAGTGCCCTCGGTGCCCCTGTGGGAAGAGCTCCTGTTTGCTTCGATCCCAGGTCTGATCCCAGCAGCTGCAGCCTCTCCAGTGACAGTTGTGGCACTGAAAAAATTGCAGTGGGTCCAAAAGTGGTGCAGCATGAAGGCTCTCCCACAGAAATAGCTCACGAGTGATTACCCCCTCTCTGTCTCCAGCTTTTTTTCTTGTTGATGTTTGCCGAGCACAGCAATCCAGCAATCATTGCAGTATCAATCCTATTGCTTCTGAACGGAAATGCACGAGAGAACTCAATGTACAAACCCCGAAAATATTTCCTGGGCACAAAGCCAAAGCAGAATAATTTAACTGCATTGAAGTGCTTTGTGTTTGGGGGAGTGTTTTTCATGCCAGCACATGAAAATCAACATGTTCTCAAGGAAAGCAGAGGTTTTGTAGGAGCAGTGGTGGCAGAATATTTTTTCATTGAATTTTGACCCATTTTCCTAAGGCATGCTGTTCAAAACTCAGGGGCACATGCAAATGAGGGGCAAAAGTCTAATTGGCACATGCATTTGCCATGACTGGAAGAACAGAATGAAAGTGATTTGGTGTTAGGGGATTAATAATACCCCGGGTCTGAACAGAAGGGGAGTGTGAGGGGGTGGGAGGTGGTTCCAGTTCCATGATTCCTGCCTATGTCAACCCTGGCGTATATATAATTAGCCTGCTTGATTAACATCACAGAATAAAAATATGAATAGGGGAAGCTATTCTACTCTGGCAGCCCCAGGCTGAGGAGCTGGAAGGTGCAGACAGAGAGGCTGAGGGTGGGCAGCAAAGCCTTGTGGGGAGAACAGCTGGCCATGAACTTTTGCTCACTGGAGGCTTAGCATAGCTTCCCTTTCCCTCGTTTATGGAAAGCTCCAGGCACAGCCTCCTTCCTGAAGCCGTGATGTCTCTCAGAACCTTGTACAGTGCTGTCCATGACTGCTCTGCTTTCAGTGTGCAGTGGAGTGATGGATATGTGCTCCCTCAGCCCTGGTGCGGAGCAGCACAGCCCTCCCGAGCAGAGCTCTGCAGCAGCTCCTGCTGAGCGCCACAATTCACACAGACAAAGGAGGGAGCATCGGCTGCTCCTTTTTCTTCTGCTTACAAACAAAATAACCAAGGGAATCCATCCTTCCCCCGAACGTGGAAGTAGGAATAAGTAGCTGTAGAATCCCCCCAGGCAGATGTCTGATAACAAAATCCATGCAGTTTAGCTCTCCCTCAAGGAAAATAAAGGAATATAAGAACTCGTTATTACCCGTGCCCCAAGCAGAAGCTTAGCAGCTCACAGCAGTGACAGCTCAGATTATTGGTGTATTTATAATAAAGTCTTCTAAGTCTGCCACATGGAAGGATTTGTGAGTCAGCAAAGAGAGCAAATAGGTCTGCAAGGGACAGGCCAGAACAGAAGGGGAAACTGCCAGGAATTGCTCAACCTTGAACATGCCCCAGTGTGCCTCCGTTTCCTTTAGCAGTAACTATTGTTCTGGGAACGAGAGATTTATTTTTAATTTCTTTGAAAGCGAAGTGCAGGGAGGGCAATGAGGAGTGTTGGCTCGTGACAGATTGTGGTGGAGCAGGTCAGGCTGCCCGAGCTGGCACCAGCACAGAGCTGAGCTCTGCACAGGGGGGTTCTCCCAAATCACCCTCCAGGCAAAGGCTGCCACCCAGTTGACCCTCTCAACCTACACCTGGAAATCCACTGTGCTGCACAGGTGCATATTGCAGTGGGTTTGGGGGAACTGACTGCCTTTCTAATAGGTTTAGAGCTGGAGATAGAAATTTAGGGCTCATAGGAAGGAGAGTCCTTAATCCTGTTCAATCAGGAGGTTCCTTGTGGGGCTGAGACCACAAAGAACCCAAAAATAAAACACAAGAGATGGCTAATTGCCAGCGTTTTAACATTTAGTACTTTTTTATTATTTGTATCATGCAGAAGAGCTTAATGATGTGTAAGTTTTTTACATTGAAACTTTAGAAAAAAAATAAATCACACTTACTGGTGAGACTGGCCAGGAAGCAACAGCTGAATGCCACGGCATAAAGGGGAGATTTTAATGAAATGGATGCACAACTCCTACCAAAATTTGGTTGGAATGAAACACTAATTCACATTAGAATCTTCCAAAGCCTTGCTAAACACAGCTCCTAATCACTCACTGACGGTCCCACTCTGCTTTTTATAGCAGTAGTAATCCAGGTAACCTGGACAAGCTCTAACTTGGATAATTACGTTCTCCTGACCTAAATTCTCCTTGGTGTTTCAAATGGATGCTATTCTTGGGCTGATGTCCTTAACAAGCAACTGCTGCTCTGTGCATGCTGAAGGCATTGTGTGTCTCACCTGAGTGAGCTGTGTCTCACTGGACACACAGCCTGTCCGAGGCACATTGTGGGAGGTTTGTAAACTTTAAAAGCCCTTTGTAGGAGCCAAGTGGGAGAGGATTTAGTATATTTCGTTCACAATTTACAGCATCTACTTAAAAATATTTTTGTTGATATATATCAGATGGAGTAATTAAATCAGATATTTTGGCATTCATACACACTCTGGGATGTGGGCATTGGAGGCACTTTAATAGGCAGTCCTAGAAATTCAGCTTTTCTTGGCATTTATCACTGGCTTCAAAGAATGAATGCTCATAATTCTGCCAAACACTCAGTAATGAGGGTTTCAGCTGAGCATTTCCAGCTTGTTCTTCCCAGTTCCAGCTGGTCAGCCAGTACCTGAAACATATCTGTGGTTCCTGGAACCACACCTCCTTCAGGAAGGCTCAGCACGCACCAAAATACAGAGCACAGACTGAAGAACCCTGGCAGATAAACCCTCTGGGGTTTTTTGAGGGGGAAAGCAGCGGGTGGGTTTTTTTTCTTGTTGGTTGAAGGTTTTTTTTAATGGAGACTCAAATATGAGGCAACAGCCTGAGGAAACTGTAAAGCAGATCTAGTGGATCACCCTGGGGACATCAGCTGAGTCAACAGTAGTTAAATTTAAAAGACATTCTTCCCCATCTTGATTTCAGTCTGCTCTGAGTGTGAAATGCTTCCCCTCACTGTTGTGTCACCTACCTGGTTTGTGTTTTTATCAAAATCATTTTACTCATCCTCATCCCTCAGCTGGTGCTTGGGCCTTATCTGCCCTCTTTCACCAGCTGTCATTTGTCACATTTTTCGTGTGGTCTGAGCTCCTGGCACGTTCCTGGACAGGCTCCCTTCACCAGCCAAGCAAGAGCAGGAAACCAGCAAGGCAGCACCAGCGTTTCAGGAAACAAAGAAATGCGTGTAGGAAGGGATCAGAAGGGAAATTGGGGTCAAAGCCCCAGACCTGAAGAAGGATGTGACAGGAAGTAGGAGGGTGGCTGGAAGGAAGGGCAGAGCTGCTGCTGCTGTTAAAGGATGTGTCAGCAGAGCACGGAAAAGCAGAAAGTGGAAAGGTGGAGTGTCAGTGGGTGAAAGAAATGAGCAGAGGATGGGGCCACGAGTAGAAAGGACAAGGCCTGGGACTGGGAGCAGGAAATGGCACAAAGCCACTGCCCAGAGGAAACAGGCAAAGTTCCAGTGGCAGCAGCACCCCAGCCATGCTGACGTTCCCACTCTGCCCCCTCTCAGTGTCACACCTGCAGTGAGCTGGGGCCAGGCACAGTGAAACCCCACTGGTTTACATCAGGGCACGGCCACGGAGCCATGGCATTTTAATTGTACAGTAAAATCCACCAACTATGTATGTTTGACTGTGTAAGTCCTGTTCTTGCTTGGGCACAGGCACAGCTGCTGTTTTAAGCAGTCAAACAAATTGAGATGCACAGAACGGGCCGGATCATTCCCCAGTGCATTAAACATGGATGAACTTGACCTAAAATCTTTTAAAATTGCATTAACTTCCCTCTGTTGCCAGCAAAAACGTGAGTTACAAATGCTGGAGCCAGCTGAGGCCACCAATTCCTTGAAATAAGGGCATTATACACTTAAAACTCTTCAGGATAAGCACAAGAATGGTTGCAGTCTTTAGCTCAGCATCCTGAATAAAGCTCTCCTGGGATGTTGGGAAGGATTTGGTGTTACTGTGCTGTGTTGCTGCAGCCACTCTGTGAGTGCCTGAACCCAGAGCAGAGCCCACTGTGATATTTTCCAGAGATGTTACCAGAATTAAGAAGAGATTATAACATCACTTTCAACTGGCTTCCCAAATGGTTTTATTAATGGTTTCAGATGTGAGTAAATTAAGCAGATTAACTGGGAGTTTTTTATTTTCCTTGTATTTCAACTGAAAGAAAAGTAGGAAACCCCCTTGCAAATTAATCTGCCATGAACTCAGTGTTTCTTGCCATCATTATTTTTTGCTTCTCTTCGCTTTTGTTTTTGGGCTACTTTCATGTTTCAGTCTTGGGAAGTTTTTAGAGGTGGAAGACTCCTGATCTGCCAGGATTCATGTTGTGCTGAGCCTCTTTTTCTGTGTAAGCACAGACTGGAAATGACCCAGGCAGCCTGGGATAGGCAAGAGTTTCTGAGAGGAACTGGGAAAGAGGAGGGACTCTCTCTGAGGGGAACTGGATACTGAAGCAGTAACTAAAACATGGCCAAAAGGCCACTATGGCAGCCACCCTTGAGTGTGGGATAGGAGAACTTTTGTCCATCTGTATCATTGTTTTAATCTGTGATTTTACCATCACCTTCTCCTCCCACCTCTGCGCTCTGAAATGGATGTGAAATACCACTCTTGTGGCAGGAAAACGAGCTGAAGTGCTGAGGAGCTGAGATCAAAACCTTGTCCTTGGGGCCAGACCTACAGAAGTCCAGACGAGTCCCATGAATTCCAAAAAGATCCAAAAAACTGGAATATGCATATGACAGGCAGGAGGCAAAGGCACTCTGCCTTTGGATAGTGCCAGGGAGGAATCAGCATTCAGAGAAACAAAATCCACACCTCCTTAAATCCATGCCTGAGACACAGTGGGCATGTGAAAGAGAAAGGACACACAGCTCTGTTAACACACCACAAAAAAATTTCTTCCCCTGCCCACAAAAGACATTTTCACTGGAGGGAATATTCCTTTCCCATTCATTGTTTTCCCAATAAAAACCTGGTTAGTTTTTAGGAGTTTTGGCAATCTAGCTCCAAAACTGAAATCTGAAATAAGACAATTCCTTTTTTTTTTTTTTTTTTTTTTGCACATCTTCTGGTTTTTTGTGTCAGAAGTCAATAAAATCCAGCGGTGTTGGAGTTCATACAGAAGGTGCAGGTATTTCGTGTGCAGAGAGCAAACCCGTGCAGTGAGTGCCCTGTTGCACAGTTCCCATGGAGACAGCACATTAACAGAACTCTTTTCCTTGTTCCTGCCAGTGATGGAGAATTAAACACAACACCTTTCCCGTTCTTTTCCCTTGTGTTGCACACAGACGAGGTGCTGAACTGCTGGTTCTCTGTCTTTGGGACCAAAGAACAGCCCCTTCGGTGCATTTTCCTCCGAGCTGCTGAAATGCAGACCCAGTCCCACCACCCCTGGGGTTTAGCAGAGTTCACACCTCAGCTCTCCCCACTTTGTTCCTCAAACCGTGCTCACACAATTTCCTGTTTAGAAACAAAAAGGGGGCTAAAGAGCTCTTGGTGCTTCCTCTTGTAGCTCGGTGCAGTCGTTTCTTCCCCAGAAGCAGCTGACAGTCAGGATATTGCTCTGATAGGCACTTGAGCTATTTTTTCACGTTCTCATCAGTTCAGATGGCTCTTTGTAAGAGCAGTTTCAAGCCCTAATTTCAAGTGGCTGAAAAATAATCAGATAAAGTAGGTTCTTTGAGTTGTAAAAGCATTAGCTGAGCAGGCTTGGTTCAGTGTCAGAGAAGCGCAAAGCACAAGGGACAGAGCTAATACCCGAGAAAAGCTCTGGGAGCTCTGTAAGGGAGGTACAAGAAATCTGAATCACAGCTCTGCAGACGTTGCTGTTCCTTTGCTGTATTCTCTGCACTTCTCTGAGGTCTAAAGAAGGGTTCTGATACTTATTAACTCCTTCAATTTAAACATCTGCTGTTTTATTGAGTTCAGAGGTGGAAGCTTTGCAGATGAAACCCTTTGGTTTTTCATCCCTCCTTTCTGTTTGAGGGAATTGAAGTGTCACGGTGACCAGGGTTAAGAGGTGCACCAAAAGGGCAGCAAGACACGTCACATGTGAGCAATGAAAACCAAATCTTTCTCTTATGGGTTTGACTGAAGTCTTTCCAAGATGGCAAGACTGAAGAGAAGCTCTGGAGAAGCAAAGACGGAGACTGCTGAGAAGGAAACAGGTTTTTTAAATACACAGGGAGGTCAGTGCAGTGCGGGTGATGGAAGATTCACATTACAGGAGCCCTCAAAGCTCCTGCAAAAACTGCTGAGTGAAGGCAAAACCCCTGTTCCAGAGTTTATTCCTTTCCCCAAGATTGATATGTCCAGGAGATAAAGGGACATAAACCCAGTGACATCGTGGTACCACCTTTTCACCCCCTCCAAAATCCCCTCCCCAATGTTAACATCTACCCTGAATCCATTTTCTGCTCTGTATTATTTTGTCACTAATTGCAGAATAATTCTTCAATTACAGGGGACTGGAGACCAGGGAAATCCATCTGTGGAGTGCTCTGTGTCCTTATGACTCCTCCTGACCTGAATTTGGAATTTGCACCTCCTTTCCACTGCCTCGGGGCATTGACTGCCAGGCACTGAGAGATTAAATTGAAGCTCCAAGCCCTGCCCTGCCTAACTCCCAGCAATCCATGGGCTGGCAGAAGGCACAGATGAGCCACATATGAAGCAGCATCTGAAGCAGGCTGTAATTTGTAGCCCAGGATGTTCGAGTTGTGAAACCAGAGCTGTCTGCTGACAAACGCAAGGCCAGAAACTGGTGATGTCGATTTCCCAGAAAAAAGCAAGCTTTGGATCCCAGAGGATATCTTTAGGATGAAACTCGGATTCTGAATGAAATGATGCCCCCTTTTTGTCCTCCCCTGGGCAGTCAGTGGGATCTGTACAGTGGGATAAGGAGCAGCACATGACCCGGGGTGAGAAGGACCCAGCACCCAGCTGTGTTGATGAGTCAGGAGTGGTGTCTGGGATTTATTCTTTTTTAATATATATTTTTACCCCGTAACTTTATGATTCTGTTGACTTTTCAAACACAGTAATAAGCACTTTAACATCTTCAAAGTGCTTACAGATTCTATCTCAATCTCCCAGGGAAGGAGCATAAGAAAACCATCAGTAACAGATAAGTAAATTACTTAATTTTGCAAAAGAATGTAAAGCTTATGAGGAATTAAAGACCTGATGTCAAGCTAAACCAAAGCAATGGGAATGAGCTGGAACTTGCATCCATCCAAGGTTTCTGGTACCCCCTCTGTCAGTATGGTCTGGCTGTGGAGTCCCTTGGCAGGTGGAAGGGCAGAAGAAAGACAGAGTTCCACAAAGAGCTGAGCTGACAGCCCTGGGGGAAAGGGCTCATGGCTCCATGGCCAGCAGGATGGTGGGGCTGCAGTAGCAGAGAACTTCTCTCCCTCCAGCCCCCTGCAGTGGCCATTTGAGCCCTTCCACCAAGGCAGGAGCTCGTGGCTCTCTTGGCTGGTGCCTGCATCGCCCTGGCCAGAGCTGGGCCTGCTGCAGCCCCTGCCAAGGTCACTGTGCTGGGAATAAATGTCACGTGAAGGAATAAATCAGAGCTGGGAGTGCCCAAATCCCAGAGAAGCCCCTAGTTTGTGAATTAACACCATTCCTCTCACAAAGGTTCTGGCTTGTTTTGTTACAGGGGAGGCCAGCTGGATGAAAATATTTCTTTTTGGATAGTAGTTGTAGAAGAATGGGAGGACTGGGGTCATAGAAAGCCGAAATCTTTGCGAATGCCAAGTGCTGGTTTGAATGCACTCCTTTCTTTCAAGACCTTCAGCTATTCCCTGCCTGCTGAGAAACACTTTCTGAAGGGCCATTTTGAAGTGGTACAGCACAAAAAAAAAAGCATTCCTCCTTCAGAGAGCACGGAATGCTAATTTAGGGTTGGCAAGTCGTGGGGAAAAAAAGGCTTCTCGTGGTCCCCTTTCAGGAGGATGTTTTTCCCCTGTCCTTTTTGAATTTAATAATGTGTCAAATTAGGGTTAAAGTGCTCTGTGTCCTCAGCTCTGCCCTGACTTTGATGCTGCTCAAGACCTCCCCAGTTCTACTTTTCTCTGGCACTGCTCAGATATAAGAAAGTCCCGAGGGCATTCTGTAAAGCTGCTCATTGAGCAAAGGAAAGCAGTGAAGGGAGCTTGTAAACAGGGCAGGCATCCCCCCCAGCCCAGCATCCTGCACACTGCTGTGAGCCCTGGCACCAGTTAGGCATTGCTGGGTCTGGGTCTGCCTGGCCAGCACATCCCACTTAGCACCAGGCTGGCTTGGGCAGCCCTGTTTTGTCACCTGCTCTGGGACAGATTTTCAGTGAGTGAACTCTCTGGTATGAAACATCTGGGCACTGTTTGGGTGAGGGACCTCCCTGCTTTAGGTCAGAGTCCTTATTCACTGAGTGGATTGCTCATGTTCAGAATTCCTTTAGAACAAGATGGATTTTGAAAAAAAAATATATAATAAATTTCCCGCACGGCTCCTCAAGCTTTACACATCTAAAGTCTCCCTCTATCCTTGAAAGTACCTGATGTGCCTCAGTGCCACTGCACCCGAGGCCAATAAAAGCCCCCTGGGACTGAGAGCCCCCTTGGTGCAGAGCACAGACCTCTCCTTCCCCACAGAAATCTCCCCAAATTGCCCCAAACCCGTTCCTACATTGCCTTGCCAATACAGACACCAGGGAAGTCTAGACTTAGGTGCAAATTGGCAGTAATTTCTGAGTCAGGCTGGGTTTTTTCTTGTAGTGATGGTTCATTACCCTAAATTATGCCCTTAATGACATCTTCGGATCAGTTTATTCTTTCCAAAGAATTGATTATGAAGACATTCCTGATTTGTGGAGCTTAAGTAGGAAAGTGCATCTCAGATGTCATCCATCACTTGGGTTACAGGATTACACTTTTAGAGCCATGAAAACATGTGGAAATCAGTGTTCAGTTGTTCTGTTGGAGCTCATCTCTACCAAGCACAGGACAATCCAAACGTGTGGAACGCCTGTACCTTGGAAAGGCTTTAAAAGTGCCGTGTCTGTGTGGTGCTTGGACCATAAACTGAACTGATTCACTGTATCAAAAAGCTCCACTGCACTCCCAGACCTCCATAAATCTCCAGGTATTTACAGGAACAGATTCCTTTTTTTACCTTTAGAGCAGGGCTGGCTGATACCTGACGTGTCCAAACCTTCCACACAGACAATGAAACTGATGTGCTGTGAGAAGCAGGGACTTAAATCCCTTTTTATGAGAGATACTGAAATGGCTCCGAAGAGGTGTCACTGCCACAGCTGGTGTGACCCAGAGCTGAAGGTATAGTCAAAAATCTATCAAACTAAACAGAGCTTTTGGAGGGAGATCAAATGTGAGCTGGTGTTTGGTTCATGTGCTGTGAATTTCCCAGATATGGGATAAATAAAAGGTTGAACGAGGAATGATCAGTAGGAGAGTAAAGTGCAGGTAGGCAGCTAACTCACTAAATCCAAGGCTTTTGATAACATAATTATAACTCTGATGTTATAATCTTCTATCCCACACAAGCAATGTCAGGAAACACAGGTGACAACCTGGCATTCATTAAATTGATCTGAATTCATGCACGAAGTATTTCAGATCCTGCAGGTTTTTGGAGATGGGCTGTACACTGAGATTAAAGAAAATGACCCTGAAGATGGTTGGGCAATGCAAGCATGCACTGCACTCATGGCTGGGGAAAAGTTACCTTGCATTTTTTATCCTTTCTTCTCTGGGGGAATTCCATTTTCACACCTGTGAGGTCAAGCCTGGAAATGCTTCCCAGTTCTGAATGGTCTCCCACTGGAACACATAGCTCTGATCTGCAGCAAGACTTCTCTGATCTCATCAGAGAGCCTCTTGCCAGACTGACAAGGGACCAGAAGTTCTTGTTCTGAAACTCAGCAGAGCCCCTCCCTGGCCTCTGGCATGACTCCTGTGTTCATATCCATGACCATATCCAGTTATTACACGAATGATAAATTTATTTACATCATTAATATCCACATATATAATCCAGAAGGGATCACAGTGAGCAGAATTGGATCACCCCAGGGTTTAAAGCCAGCTTTTGAAATTACATGTTGTGCATGAAGACATCCTGAGCTGAAAGCCAGGCTCAGCCTGGTGTGTCAGGCTGCAGCCTTGCCTTTGTCCTGCTCCCAAGGAGATTACAGGGGAGTCTGTGGCAGCTGGGGAGGAATTGTTTGGGTTAAGAACTTTCTTTTCTTGGTATAAATCAGAGCCCAGCTCTGACTTAGTTGCAGCAACTGCAGCAGAAATTCCCTTCACCCAGCAGAGTGTGGGGCACAGTTCAGTCCTGTTCTCTTCCATCTTGCACCTCTCAGTGTTACCACAGTGCCCCTGGGCCCTTTTGAAAAATACAGAAAAAAACCCCTCATTCTCTCCTTCAGCCTTTTAATTTTATTAAGCATGTTTTTTTTCTTCTCAATCTCATTTTCTCTTTTCCTTCCTCATTTCTTCTAGACTCTGTTTCATGTTGAATAAAGTACATCCCCTGTAACAGGCAATTTAATTTAAAAAGAGATAACACCTATTTTACTTTTCCTTTTTGTAGCAGTCTCCTTCAAGTAGGCAAAGGTTCTCTGCACTGTGTTCTGTAATTAACTTGTCTTTGAGTCAACCCATATGCTCAACTAAAGCAAATTATTTTCTGGTTAAGATCATTTATTGGTTGAAAGAAAATTAATATTTTAATCAAAGTAACATTGAAAAGTAACTCAGCTGGTTTAATGATTCTGAAAATTTGATGGAAATTCTGATGGAAAATTTCCAAAGGATGTCAATATTCAGGGAAGCTTTGATTGGATCTGAATGGGGCTGTGTTCTGCATCCTGCAATTTTATATAAGCCACATTATATTTCACCTTCCAAAATATTCCATACTGCAGCGGAAAGGATCTTGGGCCTTTCAAAACATCTTGGAAAAGAATCTGGGGGAGAGCTGGGAGAAGTGGCTTTTATCCAGCTCTGACTACTTAGTCACTGGCTGGAAGGACACCAGTGGGAGACACAGGGGGATTAAAGAAACCTTTTCCAAAACAAGGATCATTTTAGTGTTTCCTGCCTCAGGCTTGAACCAGGGTAAATGTGGGAGCACCAGCTGCAGCAGAGAAGCAAAAACTCTGCACAGTGGCTTTGTCAGAGAAGGGGGGAGGGAAAGTTTAGGATGCTCAGGATCCCGATGTGAGCCTGCCCCATCCCTTGTCCCAAAGGAGGGTGGGATGGCCTCTCCATCATTCTGAGGGAATGAATATCCTCTCCTTGAAGCCAGAAATTCCAGCCACACCAAACCTGGTCCATATGTTCCCACAGAAAGCTCACATTTCAGCAATCAGGTGGGTTTGTTCCAAAAAAGAATACAGAGATTTGCTGTTGACTTCAGCGTGACCGAGGTTCCACTTGAAAATTGCCTTAAAATCTCCAGCACTTGGCTGCAGCTCGTTTCTCTCACAAATCCCTGAGGTCATGATTCAACAAAAACAATAAATCCAGCTTAAGGGCTTCTTGTGCCAGCTCAGAAAAGTCATGACACAGAATCACATCACACAGAGCACTGATGCAGAGCAAGCAAGCTGGCTATTTGTGTGTATTGAAAAGTAATGATAAGTTTGTGTTGGACCAGAAGTCTCTGTCCTAACGAGGCATCTCCTGCAGCTCCTGCTCCAGCATTTTCACTCTGTCAGAAGCTGTCTGCCCTCTTCCAGGCAGGGAAAGTGAGAGTGAATGCTGTGTTCTGCACTCAGCACTTCTCCAGAAACACGATCTGACCCACGTCCAGCGGCTCTTTCTGGCAGACCAGCAGAGCAGAGCTGGGCATTAATGATCCCAGAGCCGGGGCCTCGCTCCGGCAGCCCGGGAAAATGCTTGGGAAAAGCAGCAGTGCTTTTGCAGAGACACCCAGAGAATATCAGGGCACTCATTTCTCCTGCTCCTTCCACCAGGGAAGTCAGCAAAGCTGCAAGGGAAAATCACTGCAAAGAATTCTTCCTGAAGCACAGAAAGACTCAGGAGCCCAATGAGATATCACCAAAAGGGAAAGCAGCTGTGAAACATTCCAGCTGTGGCTGGAACGGGGAGCTGTTCCTCCCCAGTCCATCCCGTGAAGATTCCCTGCCCCTGCCAAACACGCCCTGGTAGTAAATGGCTGAAGTCAGGCATGAAATAGTTCAAATTCTTTGTCCCAGCAAGGAGAAGCTCAGCAAATCCTGGAGATTCATTGTTAGAAGTTCCAAACCGAGCTCCTTGTGGGAAACAGGGTTGATCCCTGATTGCAAATTTGCTTGAGTTTTATGAATTTTTTTTTTTTGGTGGCCTGAAGCCATCGTAAATTTACCTCAACTATTTCAACAGGACACTTTTTCTCTGTGAATTTTATTATCCATTTCCATCTGGGCACTTTGACTCAAGGAATAACTTCAGTGACTGACACAGGCGCCAGGTGAACCTTTCACACTAACTGGGAACATTCTTTGTGGTCCCTTGACCATGCTCCTAAATCCTCCCAGCCAGAGAAATAACAACTGAGACATCTGAGGTCACATTCACAATAGCCAGAGCAATCCCGGAGCCTCTTCCAGAAAACAAGGAATTGCAACAAACAAGGGAGAGGCTTCCCAGAAAGTCATTTCCCAGTGAGCTCAGCCCATCCCGAGCCGCAGAGAATTGGAGCAGATTGTGGCAGCAATGCAGGCCATCCCTGATGGAGAGTGAACAGGGAGCTTTGCAAATCTGAAGGCTCTGAGTGACATTTTTAGGGCCAGAGTCCATTCTGAGCTCTGCTGTTATTCGCCTACAGCTGTTTTGGCTTTATAGCTGTTAAATATAATCTGTGCTGAAAGGGAAAAAAATGGAAATTAATTCATTAGTGATAATGCTCATTGTTTTCTTGCACAGTTTGTGTGCAGAGCACACAGCATAGAGCAGCCCCGAGACTTTACCCACTGGAGGAGAGCTCCAGAGAGTTTTCCCATGCCACAACACTGACCCCCCGGAGCACACAGGGTGTTTTGTTCTGCTCGAGCCAAGGTCAGCAGGCAGATAATGCTAAAACCTTTCCAAAAGCAAACAGAATTAAATTGTGTAACGAAAGACACTAGTTCAATTGCTCAGAGTCAATCAAAATTGCAGAACTCCTGGAGTGGATGGATTGCTGGCAAGAAAGCAAAATCAGAGAGGCAGAAAAAAAAATAAAGAGAGAGAATGACACCTGTAAAATAATCACAGTCAAGATTTATTTCTTTTTTAAGTGAAGCAGATGGAAAGGAAAGATTACAGAAAGATTGGGGTGGTCAAGAGCTCATTGCAGCCTACAGCTTCCTCCTGAGGGGAAGGGGAAGGGCAGGCACTGATCTCTTCTCTCTGGACCTATGGCAACACCTGGGGAACGTCTGAGCTGTGCCAGGGGAGGGTTAGGGTGGAGATCGGGAAAGGTTCTTCCCCCAGAGGGGGCTGGGCACTGCCCAGGCTCCCCAGGGAATGGGCACGGCCCCGAGGCTGCCAGAGCTCCAGGGGCCTTTGGACAGCACTGCCAGGGATGCCCAGGGTGGGGTTGTTGGGGTGTCTGTGCAGGGCCAGGGGCTGGGCTGGGTGATCCCTGTGGGTCCCTTCCAGCTCAGGATGTTCTGTGGATCCATGAAAATTGCATCCAAGCTAACTGCACTTCCCCTGAAACCCAGAGCCCCTAAGACACACACACTGACACCAAATCTGGGGGTCTTTGATGAATCTCTGATTGATGGTGGAAACACCAGCCAGGAATTGATATTTCAGACATCTCCATGCAGGAATTGTCATGGCAAATCAGCAACGCCTGGTGTGTGACACACATTCGTGTTACCACCTCTAATTCACCCAAAATGTCCTTTTTCTGCTCTTGCAAGGTGCTAGAAAAAGCTGTCACTTGTTGGATTGGGTTCTAACTGCTAGCAGAATACTCAGTTGTCGACAGATACAGCTTCCTGCTGGAAATAAATGTAAACCAGAATAGGAAAACTGACCTGATCCAACTGAGGTCTTTTTGAGGTGAAAAATAGAACAATTACCGGATGCAGGTAGATAAATTTTTCCCTATGGAACAAAAATTCCGTGGAACATGCTGATTTTGCAGAACTAAAACCTTCCCCAGGAATGTGTCAATTCAGTTTAGCAGGGAAGAGAAAAAGATAAGTTGAATAGTTTACATTTTTTATAATACTTGTTATTTATTGCTCTTTGAAGAATTAAAAATGAAAGAAATGTCACTGGTAGGACAAAATTTCTTATACATATGCAGACAGTGTATCAAAATCAACACAAAATGATTAGGTTGCTTAAAAAAATTATTTTGCTTTGTTGTAAGCATCACAACTTTTTGTGGGGTGTTTTTTTTCTCTAAACAACGAGTATTTTTTGAAGTTGTGGCTGTGTTTAAAAACTTTCATCATTTGAAATACAGTCAGAATAGTCAATATAGAATAGGCTGTCAATATAGAATAGACAGTCAATATAGAATGTACAGTCAATATAGAATGTACAGTCAATATAGAATATATGTCCTACTGCCCTGTTATCTGGTGGGTGTATGGGGCAGAGGGAGCAGCATTGATGGATAAACTGAAAAGATTTCCAGTTCCTGTTTTCTGGCACTTTGGACAGCACATGAGACCTTGGACATTTTTCTCTCTGTTGATTTTCCTGCCCCTGAGGTGACATGAAAGCCTAAAGGTTTCCTGTCTGACACAGATTGCTCATCTGAGGGGGGCTGAGGTGCCTGCACGATGGAAGGCACAGCTGAAGAGAGAGGGGCAGCAGGACTGGGCTCAGGAGAGCCCAGCATCCCTGATTTCCACGGGCACACACCAGCACCAGCTGCGTGCTCAGATCACTCAAAGGCCAGAAATTAACACCTGCTGAGGGAAGGTGTCAAAAAGTTTCTCCCTGGCTTTTAAAGAAATAAATTCTGGAGGCTGGAGAGAACATGCCCAAGACCAACATGGCAAATAAATTAATGGCTCAATGACCCAAGTGCCTTACATGAGCAAGGACAGTTCTCTGTGGTGCAGGATAAAATCAAAGCCCCTTCCAGAATGGGATTTTCTATTGCATTCAGGCCCACTCAAGAGAGGAGTATATTTAGACACGTGAGGAGACACCAAGAGAGGGGATTTGCTGTTAAACTGGAGCAGACAAAGCAGGTTCCTCTCTTCCTTCCCCTTGTCATTGCCTTTGAGGTGTGCAGGGAGGCAAACAGAGGAGCTGTAGCACGGGCTCCAGCTCTTGCTGAGGTCCTTGAGCGACCAAATTAAGTTGACACCACCCTCAGACAGGTCAGAGTGGGTCCAAGGACACTGCAGGGTCAGTGGGAATGGTGTGGAACAGAATAATGAAATTCAGGGGTCTCCAGATGCGTCTCAGTGATTGCCATAATCACACATCACACACCTCTGACACTCCTGTGTCCTG
Source organism: Edolisoma coerulescens (assembly GCA_013397115.1). Lineage (NCBI taxonomy): Eukaryota > Metazoa > Chordata > Aves > Passeriformes > Campephagidae > Edolisoma > Edolisoma coerulescens. Next base: position 1,589,354 of record VWZW01005771.1, read on the forward strand.
CAGGAAAGGGAAAGGGACTGGAGTGATCAAAAAAGGGTTTTCCACAGCAAAATTCTCTTGTTCTGCTTCTTTTGAAAAGGACTGTAGGTATTGCATTATTTCCACCTTTGTAGAAATATTTTATCTTAAAAAGAGTCTTATTAAGGAGTCTCCTGCTGGGAGTGACTGATGGGGGGGGGTTATCTGAGCACTCCAGAAGGCTCTGAAAATAGAAGAGGGACAATGCTTCAATCAGGGAGAAAACACAAGTCTGTTCATAACCATTAATGTGACATGTCCCCGTGTGTTGGAGACACAGAGAATTGTGGATATTGAATTAATTTTCTCACTAAAAATATTCTAGTCAACTCCAAATAATCTCCTCTCCTCACCTGTGTTTCCAAAAGCCTTCTAAAGATTTTATCTTTGAAACCAAATTTCTTTTCATCTTCTGCTTTATCATCTTTGCTTTTGAGGGCACTTTTTCTCTGGTTTTTTTTTTTCTTTGTCAGGCTGCCTCACATGTAACCATTGCTGTGTCTTCCACTGAAAACACACATTGGTTGTGGAAGAATCCCAGAGTATGAACGAGCTCCCGAAAGAGGAGTTCATTTTGAGGAACTGGGTCAAGAACTTTTGTTCTCATGTGTCTTCAACAGCTTGGGGATCCCTAAGTGATCCCTACCCATATCAATGTCCAAAGAGATTATCACGAGCACTGAACCCAAGTAAAAGTTAAATTCTAGTTTAGAGGCTCTGCTTGTGTCCTCTGAATTCAGCTGCCTCTCTCCACTGATCCATGTGTGAGCCAGAGGGAAGAAAAGCTGGACAGGAAGGTGATCCAGCCTGTGCCATCATTTGTCCTCTGGTGCCCTGGGATGTGCAGGTGTTCAGGAAGTGCAGGAACTCTGTAGGTCCTTCCCTTTATCACTGGGGAGCCAACAAATATAGAAAACACGGATTTCTTTAAAGCTTTTCTCGGGCAAGGATGGATGACTGAAGAAAACAAAAACCATCATCACTTCTACATTCTTAATTAACCTCAAAACCAGCTTCCTCGTGTGGGATACTGTTCAAGGAGCTGCACCAAAGAGGAGATTGCAGCTCCAGAGCAATCCCACCCGTGGGAACGGCCCTTTGTCCATGCTGAGCCTGGAGTTTATATCAAACTGTCACTCAGAAAAGAGGGCTAGAAATGCAACCACTGCAGTGACCAAGCTGCCAGTGCCAGAGCAGTGGAATACATCCCTTTTAGGGATCATTTCTTCCCTTTTAGGGGTAGTTTCTTCCCTTTTAGGGATCATTTCTTCCCCTTCAGGGATCATTTCTTCCTGAGCTCACCAACTCGGACATCCTGCCCCGGGGACCTTGCTGAGAAACAGCATTTCCATTTAACAGCTCCCCAGGGTGCTGCCCAAGCTCCAGCCACCCCTTCTGCAGCACTCACTGCCTGGAAAGCAGCTCAGGACTGCTGGCCTGTGCTCCAGATTCATCTGAGCTTGTTTTTGACCAGCATAGCAGGGGAGCGCCACAGCCCTGCACAGGGATCTTTGATGCTCTGTGCCTTTGATTTATGGTGGTGAAACCAAATGCACCTTCTGGTGTGAGGGGAGGTGGAGGAACCATAATGTTGTTTCTGAATCAAATTATCCTTCCTTTTTGTACTTAATTAAGAACACCATCTTGCTGGGAGCTGAAGAGCTTTGGCTCCAGTTTGCACAGACACATATGTGTCTGCCTGTCCAAATATTTTACCCTCACATTTTACAGCAATATCTGGGCCTATAAAAATGATGGCAAAAAGCCTATTGATTTCATCTGAACAGGAGCCAGCAGAAACTGATTTTACCTGGACAGTGTTCTCTAACAGATGTAGCTCAGTAATAATTCATGTTGTTGAATCCAACATAAAGCTATGAATGCACAATAAAAAAAAAAAATCACAGTTGTGTGTCTATTTTCCTCTCTACTTAATCAACAGGAACAGAGAGAAGGAGCAGATGACCTGTAATAAAAGGTTTTTATCATTTTTTCTGCACTTCATTGTTGAAATGAAATCATTTTTCACTCTGGCCGAGTGAGAGGGTAACACAGCACCCTATTACTATTTATGAGACATTTTCTTTGGTGATGCTTTCACCACACCACGTCTGTAACTGTTGAAACACAATCTGGACCGGAAAGCCTGGTGGAGTCAAAAAGTTGTTGTTCTGTAGAAAAGGAGAGTGAGGTACAATTTCAGTCCTGGGGTAACAGAGCTTATCTCAGATGACACCAGCCCAGGAGACGCTGCTGTAATTTCCTTGCACGAAGTAATTTGCAGAGGGACATTAATTAATCACTGCAGCAACCTGCAGCATGTCCAGCCACGGGGAAGCTGGGAGGGTGTGAGGAGACAGACAAGAGTTCTCCAGTTCTGTCCTGGAAAATACCAGAGGTTCCTGGGATAATCTCATGTCCCTCAGGAATTTTCAGGGCTCCAGGGAGGTTTATCCCAAATCCATCTCATGCCCCAATCAGCATTGTACACCAGGCTGCTGGGTGGGAATTCTCTGTCCCCTCTTAGTGTCCAGTGAGTTCTGAACATAAACTGTGGATGTCTTTCCCTCCTTTCCCCTGAAACAGAGTGGAAGGGCAGGTCTGGCTGTGGATTCAAGGACTGAATTCCAGGCCTGTCTATGATTTGTGTTGCTCTGTCATGCTTAGAACATGAAAAGGGCTCTGTTTGATGGGGAAGTGGACTCTGTTTCTATTCCAGCTCCCAAACCCCCCGATTCCATCTAGACCACATTTCACTGACAAAGAACCTTTCAAAAGCAAAGAATTTCAAAAATCACAGCTATGAACGGTCCGAGGATCTACACAGCAAAGAAGTCCCCAAATGATCTGTCCTCATTGCAGATCTGTTTGTCAGCTGGAATTTCTTGCTCCAGCAATGGGTCAATTTTCACACACAGACAAGAAGATCTTTTGTTTTCCCAAGTATGTGTGAATTTCGTGGAATTCTTTTAGGATACAGAAAAGCATATCTTTATTTTCAAAGTCTAACATGCCAGAAACAGTTGCTTTGAAAACGTCCTCACCCTCTAATGTGTTTTTCATTAGGAGAATGTACTCCCAAACTGAAATCAGTACCAGTTTTCAGGAAGCAATCCAGTGTGTTCTTGCCTTGACATCTGTTGGTACAAATAATGCAGTAAAATGTGAATTTGGAAGAATTATTTGTGTCTATTTGAGAAGAGTTGTAACTGGGCAGTAATTCTGACAACCTGCTCGTAAAGGCAGAGCTGCACTCAGTTCAAATCCTGAACCCAGCAAAAAGGAGCAAGGTGATTATTGCTGGATCACTCTTGCAGATCAGATTTGTTGCAACCAAATACAAGAAAGAAGTGTCAGAGTGGCACGGAAGGGTCACCCGGGAGCAACCTTGGGAACAGTTAAGCCTGGAAAGGAAGTTTACAGTGAAAGCTGTTTTGTTGTTTGTTGTGATTTACATTTCCAATAAAACTAAACCCCAGCAGGATTTTGGTGGAGTGTTTGCAAGCTGGTGAAAGCAGAACGGGGACTTGCTCCCCTAAGCAGACTTTAAACTCACCAAAATATCTCCTTGTGGAATGGAAAGCTGAGAGCTGTGCATTGATATTAGGGATAGCTGCATCACCAGGGCAATAATTGATTGGCAGTTGCCTTGACAGGACTCTTCTGACTTTAGTTTGATTCATTATCATTTTGCACAGGATTTGCCATGCAGAGCAGCAATGAGCACCTCCTCCCCTGCCCTGCTGTGCTGCCCGAGGGATGGGTAAGTGACTCTCACTCTTTCTGCAAACACTCTTTCTGCTTGCTGGGAAGAGCTTAAAGCCTGGAATGGAAAAGTCAGAAAATTTAGCAAATATTTCACTGCTCTTGCTTCAGTTTTTGAGCATTGTGCCCTCCTGCCTCGAGTGCAGGGTCCCAGTTTGTGGTGTCCAGAGCAGGAGTGCAACCAGAACCCCTCAGCAGCTCTGCAGACACTGGAGTGGCTGCTCTGTTTGGTGCCTCTGTCAACTGAAGGATTTTTGATTTCTTGCTGTTTATCCTGCTCAGAGACTTTCAGTTTCTATTCAGAGGCCGAGAGGAGCACTCAGTGATGTGCAGGCAGGTTCTGAGCTGTTTCTCTGGGGTGCAGCACCTGCCAGGAGGGCAGAGCTGGGGGCCACTGACCAGTTCCATACCTTGTTTTAATCTTTCATCTCTGCCACAGCTCTTTCCCAGCACATCTTGCAGACTCTTTTCTAAATTTCAGTCCAACATGCACTAAAATCAAACTTTCTTGGTTTCTTGCCTGGTTTACATTTAAGGGGATGAGCTCGTGCTGATTTGATTTAATGCCACATCAGTTCTGAAATACTTTTCCCACTGGAAGACTTTCTGGCTGTGCTGAAAGCAGCATTTGGCACAAGCCATAAACCCTACTTCAGACAGCTTAATCTGTCCAAAATGGGGCTGAGGAGGAAAAAGAGCATTACAGCAAACAAAGGTTTGTGTATCCTTATTTAAGGCTGACAACCCTATGGCTCTGAGAGGTGAGTTTTCCCTTTGGATCCCTCTTTAAGACATTTCTATTCCAGCTGTTTGCCCAGACTGGAGCAGAGCTGGCTCACTTTTGCCCCTGAAAATGCATCTGAGCTCTGTGAAAATGCTCTTTGAATCATCTCCTGTGCTATTGTACCTGAGACAGGGAAGATGCTCCAAGTTCATAAGGGAGCTGAGATCAAATCTAATCATCTGTGCACTGCAGACAATTGTATCTCCCATTTGTTAAATCCAATTGTTGGTGTTTCATTCAAGCATCTCCTGAAGAGAGTCCTTGCTTTGCTCCGTAGTGAAAAGGTGAATCAGGCAATTGTTTTATTTCTTCCAGAGGTTAATCACCTTCCCTTATAAAGAGTTTATGTCTATTTTGGTGCTTCAGTTAATCTGTCTTCAGCCTTTTGTCACTGATTCTTGGTCTTTCCTGCTGTTCTCAGCTGCAAGACACCAGATCAGCCCCCAGTAAAATTCATCTTCTCACCCCCAGCCTGGGTCCCAGTTACAGCCTGGTGCCCCACCCCAGCAGGCTTTAACTGGATAAAATTTTGAGTTGAATCTCCTCTACATCCCAGGTCAGTGATTCTCAGAATATTCCACCCCATTCACTGCAATTAAATCAGCAGCCAGGGCAAAAAGTGCTCAATTTATGCCTGACTCCTCCGTGCACCCGTGTGATAATCCTCAGATAAACTGATCATGAGATTGGACTGCTTAAAGCCAGTGTTTATCTTTCCAAGCACTTAAGGCATTAAGTGTCAGTATGAGAGGAGAATGAAATGTTGGCAGAGAGTTTTAGGAAACAAACATCTACTGGAATATTAAGAGGCTCAATGCAAGGAGCAGATTTATGGTTTCATCTGACAGGTTCGAGCTCTTAAATAAGGAAGATAAAGATAATAAATGTTGTAGCATTTCTGATTTACAGCTCTGATGTGAGAAAAGCTGTACAGATCACAACTGGGATTTTCTATAAACTCACTCTATAGCTGTATCCATATTAACCCAGTGAGAATCCAGAAGTTGGATTCTCCAGAAAGTTTGTGTTTTAGAAAGAAGATACAGCCAGATGCAAGATGCTTCCTGGAAAACAGCTCAAAAGAGAAGGAAAGTGCTGATTTCTGACTTAAAAACTCATTTTGTGATTCAGCCCAGAAAGTTTTTCATCGACCCTGTCATTCCAGCTGAACTAAAAGTGTTAGGGGAAAAAAAAGGCAAATACTTCTCAAACAGAAGATGGTCTCTGGTGACAGCCAGCACGTGGATATGGAGAACAGCTCCTTGTCTGGGTAGTGCAGGGAATATTGACACAGAGATACGGGCACGGAAACCCTGGCACTGCAAAACAGACAGGAGTCACTTTGCATCTAGAGAAGAGAACAGAGCTTCTCTCTGCTCTTGCGAGGTGTTTCTAATGGCCCACAGAATCATTTGTGACTTTATGACAGGAGCCTATTTTATGACCAAGAGTTACAGTTCTTTTTCAGAAAAAAAAACACTGGTAATTTTTGCATAAAAATTCAGGGAGTTTTGCAGGACTTTTGCACTCTAGAATTGTAACAGCTTTTCGTTTTATTTCGGTTTGGAACTCAGCAAAAGTGAAACATTGACGCTTTAAGTTAAACACACTTCTGTTTCTCTTTGTTATGGTAACACGCCCTTCGCTGCTACATTCAAGAAGAGCCCTGAAAATTCACACTTTGCCCCAGCACACTTTAAATCTTGTCTGAGCGCTGTCTTCTGCACTCAGATTTCATCTAAGTTTCCTCACTTGAAACTCTTCTTGGCGCGTAGTAACCCAGAAATCCCGGTGAGAAGGCAAAATTCACACCTTTGCTTGGGGCTGATCTCAGCGCGGCTCCTTTGCTCTCCCAGTCTCACTCTGCTGAGGACACCCCTGAGACCTGCTGCATTCCTGATTTTGGCAAAACACTTCTTCCCACGAAAGCCAGCGTCAGGATTCAGCGGGACAAGATTCAACTCTTTATTATTTTTAAATCATGTCCCTAATATACTTATTGGAGCCTCGCCCTGGTGTAATAAAACCTAGTTTAAATTGCTGAAGGGCTCAGCTGCTGCCTCCAGCAGCTGCACGGCTGTAATTTGCCAATAGGATGTATTACATCCTGATTACAGTTTCTTTTGAGTGATGGGCCAAAATTACAAGGCAGAAATGTGGCTAATCATGATAAAGGAGAGAAGTCTATTCATCTCCTGCCCGCGTTTAATATTTGCACAGCAGATGCTGTTTGTTCCCTTCAGCTGCATTTCCACGGAAATTTGCTCTTATTTTGAAGAAGTCTTAAGGTTAATGAAAAACTTTATTGGACGTTTTGATGGTGGAGAGAGGGAGACAAGTGAAATGTCTTGGAAGGTTTCTCTTCGTTTCCCCGCCCAGATAAACTTACACAAATCAACCAGCCGTTGTAAGACAAGCAAAGTGAGCTACTCCAGGCCAGAAACAGATGTCTGGGAAAGCTGAAGAGAACAGGGATGAAGGCCTGAGTGGGATGTGAATGTCACTTATTGCCCTTATTCCCACCAGGCCATACAGAGGCTGCAATTAAACCTCCTCTGGTGTTTTGGCTCACTGGGCCATAAAGCCAAACCCGAGATCACAGAATCCCAGACTGGACTGGGATTGGAAAGGACCTCAAAGCTCATCTCGTTCCAACCCTGCCATGGGCAGGGAC
>VWZW01005771.1:1604029-1620909 GCA_013397115.1 Edolisoma coerulescens
GTAAAAAACAAATTTTTTTTTTTTTTTTTTTTCTTTTTCTGAGATGGGAAGGGAGAGGCAAACTGCCCAAACCATCAGATTTAGTCATGTTCACGAGTGTCCTACTTCCAGGTCTCCAGGGCGAGATCTCTGCAAAGCTCAGCTCTTGCTAAGACCAACCCAAGGATTTTCAGCTATTTGATGCTCACTGAGGTGTGCTGCCGGCGTGAGGTTTGAGCTGAGACTTTTCAATTCCTTTTCTATGCTACCAGGTTTAACCAATTTTCCTCACCTTGGGAAGCAGATTATCCAGGACTACCTGATTTCAGGGCGAGTCTTTGCCCTGCTTTCGTGAGAACTGAGGCAGGCCCATAAAATCATTTCTGAGAGGGATTCCTCGAGAAGTGTGTATTTTATAAATGTGGGAGGGTTTTCTTCAATGCCCACTCTGCAGAATCCAGCTGATTCTGAAATTACATCTGCAAGTGCACTCATGCCCGAACAGAGGAGAATTAATTATATGTTCCACAAAGTAAATATAATTATTCAGATGCCTTCTCAATTAGACACTTACCCAGATGACTCCTGGGTGATGATCTGTGGCCATCAGCCACGATTTCACATCAATGCCACCAAGACACCTTGAAAGGATTGAGCAGCATCCCCCTAGCAGTGGCCAGATGGGTTCTGCTCCCAGCCACTCTTAAATATCCTCTTAGCTGACTGGGCCACCTCTTGTGCCAGATTTGTACCCTCAGAGTTCAAGCTGGGTCACTGCTATTAATAACTCTGCTTTATTCCATTCTCTCAGGGTCCTCCTCGGTTTTCACACCAGCTCTTACCCACCGCGGTGTCTCCCCAAGCCTGGCCCCGAGGGGAGAAGATGCTTCTGGTGAGTTTGGTGCCTGGAACTTCTGATTTTAACATCCTGCTTGACCTTCTCCAGCCACAGCCTCCCTCATCACTCTGAATTTACTGTCTGAGCTCTTTGGGGCTGAGCTTTTGTTCAGGATACAAATCCTAAGGCACAGTGCACAACCCTGATGCTTGGGCCCTTGATTTGCTGATGTGTGTCTTCATTTTACATCCTCCACTTCCTTTTCCCTTCTCCTCCCCCCAACCCCAGGCTTTCTACAACCACGGCAAGCCCTGCCAGTGAATTCTAGCCTTTGTCTTCACCCCAGTCACCAGCAGCCTGCAGATAACAAAAACAATGATGCCATTTATCTCTATCACTCTCACAACACAGCAGCGACCACAGTCTCTTTGCTCTGCCTCTCAAATCACTGACCAGGGCACAGAAATACTGAGGTTCACCCATGGTTCCCCAATGCACCTCTCTGGCACCAGCTCCTCTTTGTGCCCCAGGAGAAAAGGGTCACAGTTTTGCAACCCCACCCCCTGTGTCAACCTCCACACCAGGGACAGACTGAAAGGGCTGCAACCATGCAGGAGCAGAAAAGGAGCCAGCATCCCACCCTGGGAAGCATGAAAATTGTAGAGAAAGCTCAATCCCTCTCTTCCAGCCAACTTGGGGGAAAAAAAAGGGTGGAGTAGATTTTCTTCCTCTTCCAAGCCCTGAATGTTTAGCATATGGGCCATAAAAGTTCTCTAAACTGTCCAAGGGAAAGTGTATGTGGTGCAGATACTGTACCAAACTAGGTCTGCAGAGGCCCTTACAAATCCCAGCCTGGGAAGCCTGAAGCCAGGAGTGAAATCCTTGTATAGTCTACAGACCCTTGGGTTCCCAGCAGCTACGGATGGTGCCAGGTAATTGAGCAGCTTCTTGCAATTTTTTGTTTATTTTATTTTTACTGGGACTTGCAGGAGCTTCTGCTGGTGTTTAAAATCCTCAGTTCTGTGCCTAATGTCACCACTCCCATCCACTGGTCACCTCATCCTCAGTGCAGATGCAGTACAGAGGAGATGACATCTCCCAGGCTTCTTTTCCAGCATGGCCTGAGTCCCTACACCAGACCTGCTCCTGCACTCAGCTGTCAGACTCCAAGCTCAGCAAAAACCCTCTCTTCAAATCTACTCCCTGCCAATTTTACATGGACCAGTTCCAGCCGCTGGGAGAAGCCAGTCCAAACCTCTGGCAAACACTTGTCTCAGCAATGGGAACTGCAGTTCAGCTGCTCTGCAAATTCTCCCTGTCTCTGCTTCATCCCACTGGAAGCATCACAAGTCCGAGTGTCAGACACGGGGAGATGGGAAGCTGCTGATCCCGACCCCCTTCTCTAGGCTAGGAGTTCTTGTAAATCTATATCCATTTGGAATGGTCATTACAGTAAACCAGAGCAGGAAAAAGAGTCAAAAAGGAGAATTTAGTTTGCCTTCCCAGCAGGATCTCACTCACCCTCATGAGTAAGACTCTCAAAGCCTGTGAGTTTGATTTCCTGACTAACCGAGCTATTAGACCTTCTGGTTTAATTTAGATATTTAATCTTCTGGTCAGGACTCTGTACTGGTATGAAAAAACCAAAGCACATACAGGGAGTTCTGTGTGTGGTACCTGACCCGAGGTCAGGGACAGGGACCCCATCAGGGGGTGCTCCCTCATGACACAACAGCAGTGCAGTGAGGAATCCAGAGGAAAAGGGGAAGCCGAGGAAAAAAAGATCTGGCCATGAGCTGCAAGGCAAGAACTCAGTAGAGTTGTTGACATCACGAAAGCCAGACAAATTCCTCACCAAAAATAATGATGAATAAAATGCCACGAATATTTGCTCACAGAAACAGAGCTGTTTTACCCTGAATATGAATTAAGGAAATAGCAGAGCACATGACTTTGTGGGGGAAGGAGTGCTGATGAAAACAGAGGAGAGTCAAAATCCATGGAAAATCAGACAAACTGGCGAAGGTTGGGCAGTCCCTTTACTGAGAGAGTCCTGTAGGACATGAATTCAGTCCTGTCAGGAAAAAGACCCCAACGCTGCCTAAGGAGGAGTTAAAACCTCCTGGTAGGAAATGCAGTCACGGAGGGCAACAAGTTCACAGGGAGGAAGCAACACTCAGAGGGAAACCAAGTCCTGTTTCCAGTTCTTTGGTGTTTACATCAAAACCATCCCATTTCAGCACCAGGTGCCACTCCCAGTGCCACAACCCCTGTGCCTGGGCTCGTCCTTGCTGTGGGGTCTGGTGGCCAGAGGGTGGCTGTGCAGGGGACACCAGTGCTGGGGGGTTTGGTGGCCAGAGTGTGGCTGTGCAGGGGACACCAGTGCTGAGGGGTGGCTCTCTGTACACATCTGCCAGGTCACCCCGTGCACAGGTGACACATGGCTGCTGCTGCCAAACAGATTCAGCCTTGCAGAAGTCACTGTTCCACCAAGTTCCCAGTTGTTTGGACTGTCCTGGGGGTAGGTTTAGACTCAACCCCAGAAATAATCTCCCAAACGTCTTAAGCAACCTCCTGCAATGGGAAGTTGTGTGCCACTTCTTCCCCCATTAGGTCTGTCCTTGGCATGGAGAGAAGCCCAGTGGATAAAAGATGGAATGCTGCATCCCCTGCTCCCTGTCTCCATTTGCACAGCAGTCTCTCACAGGAGTGCTTAGCCAGACCCTTAAGAAGATACAGATAAACACTTGTTCCCCATCCTGGCCCTACTTCTAATCTGCTTCCAGCTGAACTGCTTGGACCAGCTTGCAGGCTTGATCCAAGATTTCCAGCTGAGTTAAGGAGGAAAGGATGGAAAAATAAATGGCTGTGGGGGAAAAAAAAAAAAGCTCCTGATAGTTCCTTAAATGTGTTTTTCTACAATCCAAAAGAAATACAATAAACTCAAAACCCATTTTCCAACAACATTAAAGAGGTAATAAGGATAGATCCAAATAGGGCCAGAAGACCTGGCTCTCATCTGGTACAGATCAGAAGAACTACAGCTATTTGCAGCAGATGAGATCCATCCCTGTCATTTTACAGTTATTACAGCTAAAAATCAATTGTCCTTTCTTCCTGAGAGATTTTCTGGCAACCTCCTGCACTTACTATCAGCACTGCTTCCCAAGCCAGCTCCCCACGGATTTCACAGCACCTGCTCCCCCTTCCAAGGCAGGAATACAAAAGCCAGGGCAGCCCAGTTCCTCCCTCTGCTTGGTAATAGTTCATCCCTTTGTTCACAGCCCATAATCTACTCTTCACCAGTTAATATCCCTCGTGTTTTCCCTGTGGCAGGTGTTTGTAGGAGCCCATAATGATCCCTGTGTGGGGAGACTCTTTCTCCCAGGGCTGCACCGTGGTGGGCTGTGCTGGCAGGCAGTGCTGGAGCTGACTGGCTTTCCCTCTGTCTCGCAGGAACAGCAAAATTTATTGGTGTTTGTTCAGCTCTGAGCAGAGCCCAGCCCCAGCTCATCAACACAGCCCAGCACAGGGCATAAAGCAGGATATGAAGCAGGAATCCCCTCACACTTTGGTCTTAAATAAAGACCCACAGCAACTTTGGCAAACAGTACAAGGTAGTGAGGGCCCTTCAGGTTTTACTGAGGGCTTCCCAGAGTGAAGAGCTGCTCTTGTGCAATCCCAGCCCATCCCTGGTGTAGGTCACGAGATCAAAGCTGTATGAAAAGCCTCCTGCTGCCACCCTTCCCCAGGGTGAGTGCACCCATGGGCCCTGCACCAGCAGCCTACATCCCCTTCAGGGTTTGCAGACCAAAAAACTCCCAGTTTAGGGTACTCCTTATTCCACATGGTGAACCAACACTGCCTCAGATTTGTAGTTCATCATTACAGAAAAAAAACAAGTGTATTTTTTTCTATGTATAACTCATATCTCAAATAACCTCTGTAAAAAACAGAAGACTCAGAATGTACCTGAAGGTCAAGAGAACTACTGAGAGCGAAATAGCTTTGGGATAAATCCCCTCCATTAAATTTCAGTTGGACTTTCTTGCCCTTGTTTATTTCGACAGATTATCTGCAAGGTCGCAGGCATAAAAAGAAGAAAACAGTTCTGCTTTTATCTCGCTCTACTCAGAGGGATTCAGTTGCATACCAAGAATTATTCAAAATACTTGTCAAGATAATTTCTTCTGGACAGGAGATCACCGTTGCTGTGACATTCAGAAACGCTTTGCAGGGGTTTAGAGACAAGGCTGCTCAGTAAAAGTGTATCGAGCACCAGTTGTATTGTTTTTGTATTTTAGTACAGACTAATTGGAATATGAAAGCTTTTAAGTAACAGCCCAGAATGGTTAATGCTCCACCAGATTATTAACTCGTACAGACTGCTAATCAAAGATGAAACAAGTGAAATTGCAAATTACATGGAACAGACCTGAGGGACAGATCTGAGCACAGTGCTCAGGAATGCTATTCAACTCAACAGGAATACATTGTCTAAACAGAGTTTTAAGAAAATCTTGGGCTTGGTGACTCATATAAGAGTCATTCATTAGTACTCTATAATTTCATCTTCGGCTACAATTACACAGTTTCAGCTGCTTCCCATGAGCAGAAACTTGCTTTCCTATCTCTCAGGTGTCATTCTGGAACTTTCTTAGGAGAACAGACCCCTGTGAGTCATTGTCATTCTGAAACATTTAGCACCAGAGCTGATCTTCTGGAAGGACAGGAATGTATTATCTTCTTCATTCTTCTTATCTAGATGTAATCTTCTGTATCACACAAACTACCAAAGTGTTGAGGGGGGCTTCATTCTCACCCTTCACAGTGTCCTGTTGGCAGATCTCTTTACACAGGCAAGAGGTCAGTTACCGAGGGAGATTAATGTAATCATCAGCCCTTTCTCCAAGAGCACAAACAAGACCATTTCTCAGGCTTTGGTGAGCCGGTTCTACGTTCAGTTGGAAGAGCTCATCTTGCTTTAAATACTTCTCCAGGACATAACCATTCCAAACATCAGCATGCTCTCCATCACAGCCGGGTTTCAGCTGCGGTTCCGGGCAGCCTCCCCCGAGTCACCTCTCTGCTGGCTGTTGTTTGTTCTCACTCACACTGAGCAGATTTCTCTTTGCCCTGCTCTGTGCAAGGCTGAACAAAGCCTGCTCACATCTAGTTAGCTATTAAGAGCCGTTGGTTAATTGGTACTATAGGGACTTCAGACTTTGGGTGATTTGCTCCACAAATTCACCGTGCAGAGACAAAAGGCCTCCAGAGAAGTTCAAACAAGGGTGTGGGTTTTCCTGTTTAATTTTACCTGCTTAACTCAATCCTGCCCTCGATCATTCCATATTGTATTATTTCCATATCAAGGAAGGGGATGGGAGACATCTGAGTGGTGACAAGGTGGGGAATAAATTCCCTCCCTCGTGAAATAGCTCAGGCAGCCTTAAGCTCAAAAGGTGCTTCTTTATGCCTGAGTGCTCAAAGGGCAGACGTTAAGCCTTCCTAGGAGGAAGACGGGCAAGAGGAAACTGTCTTCTTTTTAAAGGATTAACTCCTAAGTTGGAGGATGATCCAGTCCTCCCCCCTCTCTCCCTCCTGCTGATGTTCGTACAGAAAACAGCGATGGGAGCTGCTGGTTAGGAGCAGAAGGAAGAGGTTACCTGTACTACTTCCTTGACCAGAGTCTTGTCAGTCCCAGTTTTGGCTCTCTGCAGGCCACTGACATCCTCTCCAATCCAGGTGATGAGGGCAAACTTGACTCTCTTGCTCATGGCATCGCCGGTGGTGAATCGGACGAAGCCGAACAATCGCACATCATCTGCGGAGGCAAAAAGGGATGAAGTGATTAAAACCAGGAACATCCCTGCCTTCCTGTTCTCCAGGGTGAGCCTATTGCTCTCAAAGACCAAAGATCCCATGTTTCAATGCCAGCATTTGGAAATCAGGGGGCAGTACAGGGACTCTGCTCATACGCCCTGTGCTTACAGTGTGTGCTTTGCCTGGGTTAGCTCTGCTTCTTCTGGGTTCTCTGAGTTACTGGGAGGAAAGTGGCTGGGCTGGACACCCCACATCAGAGTGGAAATGGCTAAAATACATCCAGCAGGCAGCTCAAGAGCACAGAGCCGACCCCAGTTACACATTCAGCCAAATGATTCATCTGCAGGTCTGGTGAAGAAGGGAAGAAGGTGATTTCCTGGTATCTCTTTCTTACAGAATAGCAGGATTAGGGTCACATTTTATAACATTACCAGAAACAGGCCATTGTGCAAATCTGATCCTTCCCCCTGCTGCCATTCAGTAACGTTCTGGCTCACTTGTAGTATGAGTTATGAGAAGGAGGGGAGAAGAAGGAGCAAAAGAAAAATCTGCAATCATTCGTCCAGGTGCATTTTTCTACTCCTTCCAAAGCCCTGGAGAGAAAAGTCCTGGATTTTCGAACTGTGCTGGTCTTTGTTTCACAGCTGGTTTGAGCTATATCACACCAGACTAATTTAGCCTGGCCATACGTGTGACAACCTTGCAGACTCTTATCTCAAAGACTTCCTTCCTCCATCTCCTGGCGACTCATGGAGCCAGGCAGTTGGAAGCCTTCCTGATCAGGGGCACCATCCCCCTGCATCCCCAGGCTCCGTGGGGTGCTGGAGCCTTCCACCAGGAGTGGCAGAAAGCAGAGCAGATGGACACTTGTGCAATTGTGGAATATTCCTAATCACGGCTTCTTCATCTCTCAGAGGTCACTTGAGGCCTTTCAGAGGAGCTGACTCAAGCCAGAAGAACAAACCTGCTGTTTGAGAAGACTCCTGGTAACCCTGGTACACTTGTTGTGACCAGTTCAACGTGCCTTAGAGGGATTTGCTGGGTTGACTAATTGCCAGGTGAAAATGTAGGCTCCAGGTGCAGGAATGACTGCCAGCATCCCCAGCACGCTCCTTGAGCAGCCAGGACAGCCCCAGGAGCTTTGGAGACAGGGGAGAAGCAGCTCTAAAATTGCTCATCCCTGGAAAATAAGCTGCTAGAAATGAATGTTAAAAAAAATTGGGATATTCTCTGCAAGCTGACATATCTCAGAGCTTCTTTAATGCTTTGATTTGCCAAAGTGTGAACAAAGACAAATTCCCCTCGATAAAAGAGAAGACTTTTTTAAGTCTGAAAAAAATCTATCTCTTCTCTCCCTGTTTTGTTCTCTCCATTCTTTTTTTTTGTCACTGACAGAGTAATAATACTGGGCAGACTGGAAAATGGATGTAGAGATGTGTGTGAGCCAGTGCAGAGTTTAAAACAAACTCCTCTGAAGATTTCAAAATAGAAACAAAGAGAAAGAGATCTCCTTCAGAGGAAAAACCCAGATGGATCTCTGGAAGGAGAGAAAGAGTCGTGTATCAACAGTGCAGGCAAACAAACCTTCCCTCTCGGTTACCCTGCTACCGGGGAGTGTACGAAACACACGTGGGGACTCCTGTTTCTGACAGTAAATCCTCTTCCCCAGATTGATTAGAACCATAAATGAAGCGACAGCCAGGAAATACCCAAGGTGAAGCGAGACAGTAAATCCCCCAACGTCACAATTAACAGATCCAGGAACGAGCCCTGCTTGCCCAGCTCCGACAGCGAAGGAGGCCACGCTCTGCCCAGAACGGTTCTGTGGCTCCTCTGGGAACAGTGCTGGAAGGCACTTTAATGCCATCGAGTGCTGGGACCTCCTGCACTGCAGCCCTGTCACTGCCCTTCCCATGGAGCCCTTGGTTCCCACCTTGAGCCTGTGGGATTTTCACCCCTGCCCCTTCTACCAAAGGCTGTTACAGAGCCTGAGCACTGGAATGTGCCCCTTTGTAATAACGAGAATGGAAAAAGACAATGAATGTGAAAAACCAGTGCTTTTTCATAGCGGCACAGAGAGGAAGTTGCAGGGATGCCCCATCCCTGGAAGCGTCCAAGGCCAGGTTGGATGGGGCTTGGAGCAGCCTGGGATAGTGGGAGGTGTCCCTGCCCATGGCAGGGGGAGTGGAACAAGATGATCTTTGAGGCCCCTTCCAACATAAACCATTCTGGGATTCTCTGAATTTATCTGTCAGAATAACTTCCATTTTGCATGAACCCACAGCTCACTGGCAGCAGCAGGATTTGCTTCTCAGCAGGGCTTTCAGTGCTTGCCCAACCTGGCAGAAAGCAGCTCCGTGACACTAAAGAGAGCCAAATCCAGCAATTCCAGCTTTTATCCATGAGATCACCTGAGTATGAGCAACTCTTACTTCACCACGTTCAGTCCCAGGGAGTTTAAGGAGCACCTGAGGTTGGACTGGGGTTCTGAGTCACCTCTGGGGCAGAATTTCCTGGGGCTGCTTCACTCGTGGGGGCTTGAAGAGGTCACACCCCAGCTGGGTCCCATCCCCTCCTGTCTCCCCACGGATTTACATCCCCACTGGAGGCAGAGCAGGCTCTTCATCTGCCACAGTTCTCAGCCCAGTGTATCTAGCACAAACCTGAGTCGCTGTGCCGTGTGTGAATCGCGGCAGCGTTTCAGCAGCTGCACACAAAGCCGAGAGGGAATGCGAATTGGAGCCCTGAGCAATTACCATGTCTCTGTTCCTAAAAGGGCATCAGGGACGGATGGAGAGGTTTTTAGCACTAGCTCAGCCTGGGTATAAGCCTCTCCAACTGCAGGTCAGAATCCTGAGCAGAAGTGGCTGAGTTTCACAATTAGTCTGGAGCGTGTTCGGAGTGATAAGGGGATAAAACGCGAGTTCTTTCAGACTCCCAGGTTTCCTCTTTCACAGTTAATCGGTTCTACCCTGCCACATCGGCTCCCCACGCTGGAAGTCACCAATGCCATCCGTGCCAATTTCCTGAGAAATCTCAAGGCATTAACACCCAGCAGCCCCCTCTCACACAAAACCACTCACGGTGGTTTTAGGAATTTGCCGGGAGTGAGGGGAGCAGAAAAAATCAGAGAGAGACCGCGTAGATTTTTCCTGAAAGAGGAAATCCTGCCTAGTGCTGTGCAACCCCCTTCTTAGCCACTGAGCCGTGAATTTCAGGGCAGAGAGAAGCAAATACCAGATCTGGGGAGAACGGAAATTGCAGCTTTATTTAAGATCTCACAAGATCCGAACAGCAGAAATTAACAACGTTAATTCAATTAATACCACAACTCCTTTCACAATGGCTGGGCAAACAATGAGCAGCACAGTGAATGCCTTAACGAGCATTACTCAATATTTCTCTCCAAACTCTTTATTTATTAGTAAGGCAGAATTTCCCAAATATTCTGATTAAGCTGCCCTTGGCTGTCAACAAAGCTCGATGCAGAACTACAGAGATTTCCTTCATGCTATCCGTCCTTTTTTTCTACATCCACTCAAGCGCTTTGGTTGAGCTGCGCTGAAAAATTCCCCATTAGATTAAAATGCAGTGACTCATCAGTAAAAGATAATAGCTGCAGGAGAGAAATACACTGTCAGATCGTCACGGTTCTCAGGCTGAGGGCTCTGAGTGGCCAAGCCAGAGATGTGCCACGACAACAACGCTGCTCCCAGCTTCACCTGCCTGCTGAATCAAGGTCACACGCAGCGAGGCAGGTGATGGACTGACCTGCTTTTGTCTTCTGTCCAACAACGAATTGCTACAGTGCATGACAGGTTCCATGAGGATTTAATTTGTTTGCTTCATCTGGATTAATTTTAGATTAATTTGTCAATTTTCCACCTCTTCAGTCAGCCCTGCGGTCACGTGGCTACAAGTGCAGACAGAAACGTTCCCTATCTCTTCCTGCACTGTTTTTTCCTCTCAAGCCCTGTACTGAGCCCACAGATCTCGTGTAGTGCTGCCTTGCTCCACCCTGATGTGTTCATTAAATCATCTCAGACGTGTCTGACCCCAGGGCCACCAAGGGCTTTGCTGTGGCTGTGGCACCAAACCTTCTGCAGGTAACTCGGGGTGGCTGGTGTGAGGGCAGGGACACAAGTGGACAGGGAAAGTGACCCCACAGTGGCTTCTCTGGTGCAGTGAAGCCACCAGGGAGTTGCTGCTACCCTAAGGCATCACCCCCGTGACAGCCGTGGTTTCTCTCCTGACCTGGCTGTATCCTGGAAGGCAGAGTGGGAGCAAAAGGGGATCCAGCTCTTCCCTGAAGGAAGGAATGGTGGTGTTGGTTGGCCAGGAGGGCCAGACAGGCCCCAGAACAAAGGGAGGCAGGCCAAAGGTACAGAGCTCTTCTTTCCCTGCTCCTGTGCCTCCCACGGGGTGGCAAAGGCAGACCCACAGCCACGACACTAAAACATCACAAAACCAAAGAGTCACCGTCACTGCAGGCCTTGACCTGATGAGTTACTCCCACAAAAATCAGTGAGAATATTCCCTAACCCCACACCCTGTCCACAGCAGGGCCAGGCTAAGCCTGGGCTCCAGCTGGCAGCCAGGAGACCCCTGTGACCCTGCCAGGAGCACGTTCTCACAGGCAGGGAGGGCACAGGGGCAGGGTGACAAATTCCATAAGCCGCCCGTGGCCCCAGGTCTTCCTTTAAATAGCCAGTAAGGGAAAGCAGGAGAGACGAAGATGGAAGAGGAAAAACAAAAGCAGTAGGAGATTGATTTACAAGGCCCATTTTAGCAACTTAAGATGCAGCCAAATGCAGATAAGCACCTATCTCATTATATGTCCTCGTGTGTTTTTACAAATCTTTCCTACAACCTGAGGTGCCAATGTAACCTTGGTGATCTCTCAGCTCACAGCTCCTACATTTTTAATGTGCAGCCCAGGCTTTGTGGGGCAATTGATCTAAATCCCCCCAAAAACTTGTATTTTTATTAGGAGCCGATTCTATTTCTGTTTTCTAATATTTTATGTCAACCCCACATGATTTTATAGGGTATTTATTTCAGACCAAAGATTTTCAGTTCTTCCTGCTGCTGAATGCCCAGTGTGGTTTTGGTCTGATCTTTTCAGACACATGAATAACTATCCCATTTCATGCTGTCATTGCAATTATTTATCTGGACTGGGGCTTTCCAAATAAAAGGCTCATTATTTCTTTTGTCAGAGATGCATTGAAAANTGACCACTCCACTGCTTAACGGCAGAATACACACACAAAAAAATGAAATTAAACCACAGACAGAGCCAATGTGATGCTCTGCTGCTTCCTAACACAGACACTGAGGCAATGTCCAGGGCAGTCAGGTACAACTGGCACACACAGAAGTTTCCCAGGATGTCATTTCAGTTGTAACTCATTCCACTCTTCTCAGCAGCAGCATCACCAGCCCAGTTATAAGACTTTGAAATTAAAAACATAAAAAAAAAAAAATCCTAAGAGCTTTCACATCCTTCCGTACAATAACCTTCAACCTTTATCTGTTTCTGGCTTCAAACACACCAGCTCAGCTGCTTTTTTCCAAAGTGTACTGATGGCACGGAGTACTAACCACCAAATTAATGCTTCCTCTGGAGTTGGGCCATCTGCAGAGGCGAGAGCTGGAACTGGGAAGTAAAATGGATCAGAAGCCTTGAATTAAGTCCTTGTTTAATGCAGAAGTAATCTGTGCTGTTAAGCCCAACCAAAACAGTCCTCAGCCAGCAGACACAGGGGGTGTCTGCACCGAGTGTTTAATGACCCTGACACAATGAATGTCCTCGTCTTTGGTCTCCAGGCTCTTTGGGTCAGACAAGGGCCAGCACAGGCAGGACATTGTTCATTAGGCAGGGCTGCAAGAGGAAGAGCCACCAGCAGCCACCTCCTAATCATGCAAGGATGTGCCAGTGGCTTAAATCAACCTCCTTGGCTTTACTTTGGGATAGGCTGGAGGAGAGGTGCTCACACATGTGGGGCTGGCCTCTGGAGACCAGAGGAGATGAATGCCTGGCTCTGAAGCAGGGTCTGCTGCCTCCCAGCCAGTGTTTGAGTTGTCTTGTGACAGACAGACCTTGACAGCACCAGCACGATAGCGACTGACATGCAGAAGTCCAGGGTTCAGGCTGTGTTTGCAGCATCACCCCGGGACCCTGAACAAAAGGGCACTGAGGAAGCTTTTTTCCATATTTCCTTCCTTTAAGAGTGGCAATTGCAGTCCCCAAAGAGGGGGGTGGGAAAAGTGTGATAGTTGGATGATGCTGTTTGTTAAACTTCTCTGCTCCTACACAAAGCTCAGTGAAGAGCTCAGGGAGAAAAGGCCCCACCCCGGGATCTGTAGGATGCAGGTGTGATGTGGGACGTGTACCTGAGAGTAGAGCAGAGGAGGAATGACCCCACAGCAGGGACAGCAGCAGCTCCTGGCTCAGGGCATGGGCCTCACCGCCCCAGCTCAGCACCTCTGTCATGTGTGCTCCTCCCGCAGCCCCAGAGTGGGGCTGGAGGTGTGCACAGCTGGTTTCTGACACGGCCTCCCTGAACTGCTACTTCCTCTAAAAGAAGAATTTCATTTTCTCTCCTTTCCCTTTGTCCCCAGCCACGCTGGTTCCCTGAGGAGGTTTGCAGAGTCAGTGATGGGCTGGGCAAGGAAAGGGTTATGGGTGGGGGGAAAAAAGCAAAAATACAGCCCTGTTACCAACAGCCCCTTCCAGCCCCCCCAACCCCTGCCACTGCACGAGGCAGGACATCCACCACAGGCAAATGTCTTCCAAATGGTCCAGAAGCCCTCGCTGGTCCCAGAGCCACAGGAGTGAGCACACAGTGACCCCGCCCGCGCTGCCACCCAGTGCCCGGGAGGGGAGCAATCTGCACCGAGGTGCTTTTAAGAAGAATGATCCTTAAGAAAGGGGGCACACGGATGTTTGCAGCTCCGAACGGCGCTGAAACAGCTGGTGCAGAAAGTGGAACAGAGCGAGCTCTGACAGTGACCCTGCACGCTGAGATTTGCAATCCCAGCTCCTGCTCTCACCTTCAACCACCAAACGATGCTCAGCTTCTACCAGAGGCAGCTGCAGCACTTCGTGGCTTTCAGGGCAGTGTTTCTCACACAACAGCAATTCAAAACAAGGAAGTTTATTCTGATACCAGGGGTTTTTTTAAATTTTTAATTGCATTTTCTGAAGCTGTTTGCATTGATAGCTGCTCTTCTCCCCTTCAGTGAAATGTAAAAGGAGATGAAAGAGACCAGACAGAAAGAGATGTAGCAACAGGAAGGAATAATATTTAGCAGCTTTTCCCATCCCTTGCTACTCTTCTTTACTGACTTCGTTTCAGTAGAAATATTCCAACCAACTCTACTTTGACTTTCTTCCAGATGGGAGGGAAAGCTCCAACTTCACTGCTGGCACAAGGTTTGATTCCTGGCTATGTCTAGTGGGCCAGGTGAAGGTTTGCTGCACAGATGGAAGCTCCAAAACTTGCATCTCTTCCTTCCCCAACTGCTGCACCGTAATTTGTGGGTGGAGGAAGATCCTTTCTAGCTCTCAGCCAAGGACCAGGCACCTCAATTTGCCTTTTTTTTAGGCCTCTAACAGCTGTGCTCCAGAGGTGGATTTGAGGAGAACTTCTTGGCCCTGGTCTGGCAGGGCACAGCCCTCACCACGCGCATGCCAAGGGAAAGGGAAAGAAGGAGCAGGGAAAGGGATCAGTGGAGTGGCTCTAAGGGATTTAGCTCCCCATTAGAGGCTAACAATAGGCCACAGCCTTCCCCAAAAGTGCCCTGTATTTAACTCTTCCCTTACCCAGCTTATTTATAAAATATAGAAAATGTCCTTTTTTTCTGTCTTGGGGCCAGCTTGGGTTGAACACCCTGTTTATAAACACGGGTTTGGCCCATGCCAGGGATGGCAAGAACACAAATGTGGCCGCACTCCAGAGTGCAGTGTGTGCCTCCATTAGTTGTCATCCTCATCCTACCCAGCCGGTGCCTGTGCTCTGCCAAAGCCCCTCTGCCTGCCCAGCCACTTCTAAAAGGATTCCCTTCGCCACAGAACGGAGGAGAGGAAGTTCTTAAGGGGGTGCCATGCAGAAAAAACATTGAAAATCAGACAAAAAGAAAGGACTCTGTAAAGACAAGGAGAGAAAACACATGGGGAAGGCTCCCCTGCAAGCCTCAGGTGTCTGGAGACACCGGAGATGCTCAGGTATGTTGGCCAGGAGAGGAGACAGAGAACGTGGTACTCAGATCCTGAAGTCACTGACCTCCCAAGGGAACAATTAACCACTGCCATGAACTTCCAAAGAGCCGAGCCCTGGGATTCCCTGGATTCCAGGTAATTGCTTTTTCCATTCTGTTGCCCACTAAAAAGAGTTGAGTGGGAAGGAGTTCCTGCAGCGCAGTGATCAGCTCTCCTGACACCAACTACAACAGGAGCTTTCCTTTCTTAGTTTTGAGAATTTCCCCTGCAGGTTCTCAAGAACAGCTGGAAACGAGTGGCTGTGTTAATCTCAGTACGACCCCACTGCCAACATCGTAGCAGGGCAGCCCGAACCATCTCCATTTCATGGCTCCTTTCCAAGGACTAAAATACCCTTTTCTCCCACGATTGATCAGACCTGTCCCGCCCTCAGTTACGTTCCTGGGAGTTCTCCCCTTCCACTCAATAAAGCAGAGCCGAGCCCTGGCACTCACAGCCCCGCGGGCAGGCGCTGGTGTTTCCACAGCCACCGGACTGCCTGAGGTGTCCCCGGGAACTGCCCCACCCTGAGAGGGCCCAGACTGCTCAGCACACCATTCCTGCACGGTTCAGACACATCATTCTAAAAACAGAGGTGAACCACAGCACTCGATTGTACAGTAACCGGCTGAGCGAGGAAGACTCTGTTATAATCCAGTATTAGTCAAAAATGCTCCGTATCTCACATCACTCGGTGACATTTTTAACCAGCAGCCAAGACAGGAGGAAAACCGAGATAAAAATCAAAATCCGCTTTTGTGAAACTCATCAAAAGTCGCGACCAGACGAAGTTAAACGCTCCTCAATTTATTTTCATTTTCTCGGGGCTTTGTTCCTTCCCCTGAATGCTCCTCAGCCGGCAGCCCAACAATCGGACTGCCACGTTTAAACCCGGAGCCGCAACAGTTGCGGTTGTGCAACGCCACATCTGCGATTGTTCGCAGGGCTGTATTGTTCGAGCCCAGCTTCGCAATGGGCACCCTCCGCTCAGGTTTTACGTTCTTTAAATACCCCACCAAGCCTTCCAGCTGCAGTTACTTCAGTGCTACGATTTTCAGAAGAATTTCAAAGTATTTCATTCCCAAGGATCTGTATGACCGCATCTTTCCAGCCACAAAAACTGAGCCGGTTTTTGCCCTGAAATCGCATTGCCAAACAAGGCGACCGTTGCTTATCAAGGTTTTATCTGGTTTATAACCGAGAAGCAGCGAAAAATTGTGCAAAGAGGGGAGAAAGAGCCCGAAGGACCTTAAGTCTAAGGGTGAGACAAAGGACCCGCTGGACTATGGACTTGAGGGAGTTGCACTCTGTGGAGCTGGAAGCGCGATCCCGCAGGACAGGGCAGGCACGGGGAAGCAGCAGCACTAATCCCAGTCCCCCCAAGTTTCCTCCCATCCTTTCCCCCTCGCACCGGGCAGCAGGAAGGGCGGAACGGGGCCAAAGGGACGGAGACGGAGCTTACCTGTGCACTTCCTTTTAAAGGTTTCATAGTCTACCCCTTGGTCTCCAGGGACGATTGTAGAGCCATTGTACTTAAAGGTCACCCTTCGGGGAGGGAAAAGACATGGGGAATAATACAGTTAAAAGTCGCCTTTGGGGATGGGGGAAAGGCATGGGAAATAACACATTTAAAAGTCACCCTTTGGAACGGGGGAAGGGAAGGCGAAGAATACATTGAGCAGTCACAGTCTTCAGGAAGAGAAAGGAGGAGATGGGGAAGAACAGACTGAAAAAACCCCACCCTTTAGGAAGAGGGGAAGAGGAGAAGGGGCCAAGGTCTGTAGAAGTCACCCTTTGGGGAGCGGGCACAGGGGACGGAGGATCCCAGCGCACCGCTGCCCGTCCGGGGGGGATGCCGGGGGGCCACCTACCAGTTCACCTCGGTGGCATCGTCCCTGACGAGGTTGTACGCCTCCCTGCACGCCTCCTTGTCGATTTTGGTGGCCATGGGGGCGAAGGGGAGGGGGGCAGCGCGGA
>VWZW01005771.1:1624516-1644538 GCA_013397115.1 Edolisoma coerulescens
AGCTCCCGGGCCGTGCTGTCCGTGCATCCCCGGCCCGGGGCAGGGAACAGCCCCGATGGGTCCTGCCCGTGCATCCCCGGCCCGGAGTCGGTTCTCTCCCGCGGGGGATCCCNCCGCTCCGCTCCCGCCCCGCCCGGGTCCCGCCCCGCCGGCATTTCCTGCCCCGGGCGCGGGGCGAGGGGCGGCTGCAGCCTCCAGGAATTTGTCACCGCTTTGTTGTCCCCGCTTTTTTCCGCCCGGATTTTCTCCCAGCGGCCGATGTAGCCGCCGGCGCGGGGCCGGGGCCGCTCGGTCACCGCGGCCGGGGGGCTCCGGCCGGCCCCGGGCAGCGCTCGGCGCTCCCCCGGCAAGCGGGGAGCCGGTACCGGTTGGTTGTGCCCAACTTGTTGACACAACAGACCTTTGACAACACCGGGGAACAGCACCGAGGAGGGAAAAATAATATTTTTTAACTCGGACATTTCCAAGGTGCAGATCAGCACGTGCCGGTGTGGGAATCGCGCTCCCTGCTCAGCAGGAGATGCGTGAGAGCGGTCAGGAGGGGCTGGCGAGCTGCTGAACATCTTCCTGTGCCTTTGTTGCAGAAGTGCTGCGGATCGGGCGGTCATGGAGGGAACCCGGCAGAGCAGGATCTGCCGCCCGCACAAGATAAGTGAATCCTCCAAGGTTCGTACGGTTTGTGTTGCCTACCCAAAAAAATCCCGCGGCAGAAACAACGAGGGTGGTGGGGGTAGAGGATCTCCTTTGGGTGGACTGCTTTGTGGGAATGTGAATATTCTGAGCTTTTGAAAAGAGGTATGGAAATGGTGCTTTACCTGCTCAAGTATTTTTGGTAGAAGTTGCTGCCTAGTGATTAAGGAAAAAAAAGGAAAAGCAGCAGCAAATGGGCATCTGCTCATCATGACTCATAACTTAGAAACCCACATCATTGCAGCACAGTAGTTTCTCTATACCAAAAATTCAGTCATTAAATGTGATGTGTTTATTTTTTGTACTGAGCCATCTCGTAAAATCCCAGCTCGTTACAGAAGCAAAGCTGGGATTACTCTTTAGATTCAGTCTCGGGTTTGTCCAAGATGGGAGTCTTGATCCTGCAAACTGTGGGTAGCCCAGAGAACTCGCAGAACCCGAGTTGCTCTTAGGTTTGTGTGGTTAATTTTCTTTGTATCAAAGCTCTGTCTGCACAAATACATTGTTTTTATTTGTGAATTCACGGAAATCCATCTCAGGCAGCTCTTTATGCAGGTCCTCAGGATGATTTATAAGATGTTAATATCAGCTGTAATTATTATGTTCACTTTGTTTCATGCCAGTGCAAGCTGCTTTTGTGTTGTAGTTACAGGAACTGCAGAACAGGTACCTTGTAATACCAGAAAAAAAGCTGGAAAATAGAAACTTTTCAGTGCCTTCATCTGTCTTACCAAAGTTGAATGAGCCAGATCTCATTTTCCTTTGCACCACTGATGAGCAGCAGTACCGCATTAACAGTCTGAGAGAAATTAGATCTTTGAATCCAAGAGAAGCTGAAATCCTGCTCTAACACAATTGATGGAAGATAAATAGGACTAATTTTTAAATGCATCCCTACCAATATAATCTTTCCCTCAGTGCTGATCCTGTCTGCCACTTAAATGGTTTAGTCTGAATGTAATGATAATTCATCACATTAAAAATTAATTAACTTGACAGCATTGTTTTATTTGCTTGCTTAGGCAGCAGCTGTCACTATCTGTTAAACTTAGAATTACTGGATAATGCTAAGGCTGTTCTACAGAATATAAATAGCTTGAGAAAGATGTTGAAGTTCAGTGTGAAATTAGTCTTGATTCTGAAATGTGCAGATCTCAGCTCCCATATCTTGCTCCCTGAACAAATGAACTTGCCAAGTGGCTGAAATATGTTGATGTATTCCGAGTGCCTCCAGTGCCGTGTGGAATGGGTTCGTGCCTGATTCCTGGAGGAGCAGCAGTTCCACATGGCAACAAGGATTCCAGGAGTGCGAGTTGCCAGGCGTGTTTGCAGGCAGGATTACGCTGCTGACTCAACATCCAGCTCAGCAGAGAGGGATCTCTGGCAAATCTTATATTCCGGTGTAATCTTGTTATGCGTGATGGTAGTATTAGGGAATATTAGAGAGAAATGAATGGCCAGTTCCCAGGGATGAGAGGGAGGACGGGTTCAATCCAAGGATTTGGTTCAATCCTATCCCCTGTGAGTCAGATTCGGGAGAGGGTGCTGCAAGTTGTTATTTCTTGTCTGTTCATCTGCCACCATCAACTACCCTTGATTACAGCTGCCACAAAAGTGTGGTTTATCCTTTGCCACATTTATTCTTCTCCTCCTCTCTCCCACATCTGGTTTCTGCTTAGCCTCCTGTACAATATCAGCTTGTCCCAACCCAGAAAATGCAGATAAAAAGCTTTACAGTCCTCAAACCCCATTTTTTTTTCCTGTTACAGATCTCTGGCAGTTTTATTCCTCAGTGGAAGCTACTTTTTTGTCTATGCCATAGATCCATTTTTAAGTTCAGAGATATGATGAGTAGAAGGCAAATTAAAGAGTTTTGACCCAGAAACCTTTTAATTATTGAAGCCTCTTCCCTTAGATTGGTTTAACTCTGCACACTTGAGTGTTCAGAGCTATTCCAACAGCAGGATTTTTGGCAGCTTGGGCTCCATTGTTTAGAAAAGAGCATAAGGAAATAAAGAGAATCTGCTGGGATGTCATGCTAAGAGCAGCACATTTG
The DNA here is from genome assembly GCA_013397115.1 of Edolisoma coerulescens. Lineage (NCBI taxonomy): Eukaryota > Metazoa > Chordata > Aves > Passeriformes > Campephagidae > Edolisoma > Edolisoma coerulescens. The sequence continues at coordinate 1,627,263 of VWZW01005771.1, forward strand.
GTTGTTAATTTGGGTCTCAAAAAGCCCCCTTGGCTCTAAGAATCAAAGCTTTTCCATCCAGGTGGGTAGAGAGGGTCCCACCGTGGTTTAACCGACCCGGTAATGGCTTTTCCAGACTGCTGTGATCATGTGCTCTCTGCTTGGGAAGCCAGGAGAGCCACAGGTAATTGGGATTTCTAGGAGAAGCAGCAGTTTGCTGGTGAAGGGAAGCGGGAGTGTCTGGGAGGTTTGAAGAGACCTCAAGTCACCTGTGTGACCTTTTCAGGTGTCACCTCTGGGAATGCAGCCTGGGGTTTTAGGACTGGGCAGGACCCAGACAGCCAGGGCTGTTCAGAGCTGACTTGGGTAGGATACAGGGATGTACTTCCATTCCACCCCTTTTCACTTCTCTTACAAGTTCTTACAGGCTCTGCCTGGTTTGGATTTGGTAATTAAAGTATTTGGTATTTGCATTTACCTTAACCTGGCTTTTATTAAGAGACATCACAAGGTAACTGACTGTGCCATCACACATTAAATTCCTCCAGAGGGTGGTCCTAAAACTTCACTTGGCATTCTGGGCTGACCAGCAGCATTCAGTTCACATTCTGCAGGACGTTTGAGGGGTAACAAAACGTTTCCATCTTGGTTCATCTTAAGGCTGGTGACGTGAGTCTGTGAGAAAAGAGGCAAATACTGGTTGCCTCAGAAGCTCGGTGACATGTTCAGAGCTGGTGGTTGGAATGTGAGGACCAGAGGGATCCCAGAAGGGCATTTAATGGATGTGTCCTGAGGGCATTTTCCCTTTTCTTTAAAAGAAAAATATCTAGTCCTATTCATTTAAACAAAACCTACCTCAGCTTCTGGGAGTAAGGAGAAGCCTTGTGGGAATCAGTTATCCACATGATTGGCTTTGCACATAAATAAACAGCTATTACTTCTGAGTGCAGTGTGTGTGCCTGGAATAATGTGGAAAGAAAGAGAGGGATTTTATCCTAACAAGCTTAGAAATGCAGAGTTCTGGAAAGATTTAAGAGGGGGTAGCTGTCGAGCAAGCTGTAACCCAAACAATACATGGGCTGAATGAAAATTCAGAGTGCTGCTGCGTGTGTGTCTCCCACTCCAAATGCTCTATGAGTAGCTTAGCTGGGAGAACTCTGTAAGGAGTCATTTGGGGGACAAGGAAGAAAGGAAATGTCAGCAAGATGTCTCCGAGACAATGAGCGGAAGAGTTTCAAAAAATTGTGCCTGTATAACTCATCAGGGAGGAGGTTTCAATGCAGCATTGTGGGGGAGGGAGGAGTAAATTACAAAAAAAAAGGAGTAGGAAGCAGTAAAAGCCTCCATAGGCCTTTCAAAGTGAAGGTGAGGAGCTCGGGCTCGTACCGTGTCACTTGTCAACTATTTCATGTCAGAATTTATTATAAATGTGAATGTGCAACACAAAAGAACTGTCTCTGGCTTATGTATGACTGCACTTAGTGGGAAAACACATTCCACTCTGGAACTGATCTTGGTGGAGGTGCCTCCTGCCTGATGCTGTTTGTGTTTTCCAGGTGTACAGGTGGGATGACCACTCCAGTCTGGTTCTGCAGAGCCTGAACGAGCAGAGGCACCGAGGCCTCTTCTGTGACATTGTGCTGGTGGTGGATGAGCAGAGAGTCCCGGCCCACCGGAACCTCCTCGCCGTGTGCAGCGACTACTTCAACTCCATGTTCACCATCGGCATGAGAGAGGCCCACCAGAAGGAGGTGGAGCTTTTCGGAGCCTCCTATATCGGTCTCAAGGCCGTGGTGGACTTCCTGTACGGCAGCGAGCTGTCTCTGGATGGAGGGAACATCGACTATGTGCTCGAGACAGCTCACCTGCTGCAGATCTGGAAGGTGGTGGACTTCTGCTGCGAGTACCTGGAGAACGAAGTCAGCGAGGAGAACTACCTGTACCTGCAGGAGCTGGCCTCCATCTACAACCTGAAGCGCCTTGACTCTTACATCGACTCCTTCATCCTGCAGAACTTCGGCACGCTGTCCTTCACCCCGGACTTCCTGCAGAACATTTCCTTGCAGAAGCTGTGCCAGTACCTGGACAGCAGCGACGTGCAGCAGGAGTGCGAGCACGACCTGCTGCAGGCCGCCCTGCAGTGGCTCACGCAGTACCCGGAGCGGGAGAATGAGGCTTACCAGGTGCTGGACAACATCCACTTCCCCTTGATCCCCAAGAGCGACCTCCTGCACCGAGTGAAGCCCGCCGTGTGCTCGCTGCTGCCCAAGGAAGCCAACTGCGAGGGGTTCATCGAGGAGGCGGTGAACTACCACAACAACGTGACGGCGCAGCCCGTGCTGCAGACCAAGCGCACGGCCCTGCGCACCTGCGAGGAGCGGCTGCTCTTCGTGGGTGGGGAGGTGTCGGAGCGCTGCCTGGAGCTCTGTGATGACACCTGCTTCCTGGACACCAGGAAGGGACAGTGGGTGGCAGAAACCCCTCTGCCAGCCCGGCGGAGTCATCACTGCGTCGCGGTCTTGGGAGGCTTCATCTTCATAGCCGGGGGCAGCTTTTCACGGGACAATGGAGGGGATGCGGCGTCAAATCTCCTATATAGGTATGATCCCCGCTGTAACCAGTGGATAAAGGTGAGACTTAAGCTGTATTATTTCTCTGTTCAAAGTCCTTAATGTTTAGAGTGTTTTCTTCTTTTCTGGTGGAAGGGCAGAGCTCGTTAGAATAGTCAACATGGCAGTACTTCCAAATGGAAAGTTGAGTTAGTTAAGTTGAAGCAGCTACTCGAGTCCTTTGTGGGAATGCTTAAATTACACAAACAGCAAAAGAGTTTGGGGTAGATATTCATCTTCATTTGGGATCTGGGCATCTCACCTGTAAAATTTCTGCTCAGCATCCACCTGCAACTCTTTATGTTACTTTTGGGATTAATGCTGGAATGGACTCAGAGGTGGTTGCTTGGTTCATCTTCCTCAAGCAGTAGTACGTATAAATCAAAAATGGGTGTGATGTAAAAAGGAAACGTTTCTGACAATTGTCAAATGCCTCTGTGCTAAATGTCCCTTAGAACAAGCTCTTCACTCCCAGTCCTGCCCCAAAACCCTGCAGCCATGTGGGTTCCTGTATCAGCCACTCTTTGTTCCCATATGGACCAGTTATGGTTCCTATGTGAACCAGTTATGCTTTCCATATGAACCAATCAGGATTTCTGTATGAATCAGTCATCCCAGATGGTTCACTTGTGGTTTTCAGTGACTCCAATATCTGTTTCTTGCAGAGTTTGGGAAGGAGGCCCATGTAACACAAACATTTGTAGAGCAACCTGTCTCTTAGATGCTTCCTGTTGTCCCCTTGCTTGAAAATGGATGCTACTGCAGAAAACCAGAAGTGTTTTGTGACTATAATGGTCAAAACCAGAATCTCTCCTTACTAAATAATGGGGAAGGAGCAACTGCCCCATCCTTAGACACGAATAGCCCTTAAGTCCCTTGCTTGCCAGACACTGGAAGATGTCAGCAGGTTATTTTCTTTGCCAGGTTGCCTCCATGAGACAGCGACGAGTCGATTTCTACCTGGGAGCGATCACTGACATGCTGGTGGCTGTTGGTGGCAGGAATGAAAATGGGGCCCTGTCTTCAGTTGAGACCTACAGCCCTCAGAAGGACTCCTGGACCTACATAGCAGGACTGCCCAGGTAACGGAGCTGTCTGGGAAGCCCCCCTGTGTTTGAAGAGTGGGAGTAGAGGGAGCTTGGGTGACTTTAGCTGATGAATGGGATCCCTGGAAGGGAGGGAAGGGGATGTAAAACCAACGTGGCATCAGGCATAACGAAGCATAGCAGCATTTGGGATCTGAGCAGGCAGCGTGCCTCGTGTCAGTGAGGTTTTAATTTTCATCCCAAGGTGCATCTGGAGGATGGGAGGGAGAGCTCTGATCATTTCATTCTGCAATTCTTAAAAAGCTTTTCCTGAGGCCACTTGGAGTGGAATATTTTCAGAAGCACTTTTTACATCTTGGTCAAAGGGGTTTGTCATTTCTTTGGCCTTACTTTGTCACCTTGGTGTGATGATTTTCTGTGTAGGGTGTTTCTCTGTGTTTGGCTGCTCAGATGGGCTGTTGCAGTTAAATGCATTTATCTGTATTGGAAATAGATAACTCTGGCAGATGTGAGTTCTGTTTCTCTCTCAGTTTGAGTTAAAACTTGGCTGTTCTGCTTTTGAGAGGCTTAAGCCCTGCAGCTGTTGTGGCAACAGACAGGACATTGCTGTGTCTTGAACCAACGTCAGAGCAGTGACTTTGTGAGGACAGCACAACAGCATTTCATGTGCAGTGACTCCGAGTTAGTGATGTTTCAGATTTGTGGGAATCGCAGGGATGTGGGCTGTATGGATGGTGTTCCCACGATGTCTGAAACCTCTGCAGTGGTGCTCGCTTTCCTGGTGGCATCACAGACCAGGTTCCTGCAGTTTGGTTTGAGAGTTCAGGGTTTTCCCCTGTTCCCTGAGCTGCAGAGCGGCAGAGCACAGAAGCCTGTTGCCCAATTCTATTTTGGGCAGGTGCTGCAATGCAAGGCTGATCCAGGCTAACAGCTGGGCTTGCGTGCTCTTCACAGGCAGGATGCTTTTTTCTTTCTGCTCACACAGGCAGATCCAGCAGTTGGGGCTAAACACCACAACCCTTCCTGGGAAGCTGTGTAGGAGAGTATCTTCAGGTCCTAAATCCTTCTGTTAACCGGGGTCACCTGTGAGATGTATCCTGTATGGATATGTTTACTCATAAATGATCCTGAGGAAGCTCACACAGTTGGCTCAATCCACCCAGACTCTCTAAGAAGGGGCACTTTGTCTGCATATTCCAACTGCTACCTGTGTGCTGGCTTCAGGAATTCTGCAGCTGCAGCATTTAAAGTGAACTTTGACTTGTGGGGGTTAATTTTTATTAGATTGCCGACTGGTCTGCTTGGACTAAAAAGTCCCCCTTAGGAGACAGACCCCTCTTACACTGCAGGGACTTGGATAAGTTATTCCTGTATCCAAAAGAAATGATTCTGCATCCTCTCTTCCTGTTGCTCTGTCCTCGGCACCTTTGGATTTTCTGTCTTTTCAGCCCCTTTTTTTCCATTTGGGTCTGGGCAGTGACTTGTCTGCAACAACTGTTTTTCCTGCACAGAAGGAATAAGGCAAAAAGCACCTTATGCAGGTTGCAAAAGGCCAGACTCAGGGGTGGCAACAGGAACCTTTCTGACATGCGGCCACTGCTCGAGCTGGGCGAGGAGTGGCTCTGGCAGATTTGGGGCTGCTGAAAAGGGTCTGGGCAGCCCTTCCCTGAGGTACTTCAGGTGGAGCTCTTGGAGCAAGGCCAGAGGAGGCACCAGGATGATCAGAGGGATGGAGCTCCTCTCCTTTGAGGAAAGGCCGAGAGAATTGGGATTGTTCAGTCTGGAAAAGAGAAGCTTCAGGGTGACCCAACTGTGGCTTTCCAGTGCCTGAAGGGAGCCCACAACAAAGATGGAGAGAGACTTTACAAGGGGCTGGAGTGCCAGGACAAGGGAGAACGGCTTCCCACGGGCACAGGGCAGGGTTAGATCAGATATTAGAAAAAAATTCTTTGCTGTGAGATGGTGAGGCCATGGCACAGGCTGCCCAGAGAAGCTGTGGCTGCTCTGTCCCTGTGAGTCTGTGATTTACCGACAGTGGAGGAAGGATGAGAGAGGGTTCTGTGATCCATTCAAGACTAAAAGCATTCTAACTACAGTTCCTGCTGCCTACTCCAGTCTTCCCTTCAACGCACTCCTCATCTGATCTCTGTTTTCCTCCTCACCATATGCTTTTGTTCCTCAAACAGATTTAAGTTCCTGTTTCACTCAATAACATCTCCCCCAGCCCTATTCTAGCAGCAAGACTTTTCATGTAGAGGAAACCAGAAGCTCCAGTCCTGTGCTTCCTGACTGCCTGATCAGGCAATGCATCCCAACAAAACTGCCTCTTTTCCCGTGTTTGTCTGTCTTCTTCCCTCTGAAGAGAACATGTGCAGGTGTTTTGGGTGCATGACCACCAGAGCAGGCTCTGTGCTGCACCTCTGGTGCCATTCCTGACTGCTCCAAGCCAGCAACTGCCTGGAATCCTGTTCCCTGGAGTGACAGGCATGTGTTGAGGTCATTCTGGGCTTGTGTTGTTCGACTCGAGCTGTGTGGGGTGGGACTCTCAGAGGTTGTTTGTTAAAGCTGCTATGCTGAACATCCAGAAAATGGGTTTGTTTTGTTGCTTCCCAAGGGTTAGAGCTTGCCACGTGTGTGGAGATTTGCAGGGGAAAGGCAGTGGTTGTGTCCTTGAGCACACAGGCCAGCCCCAAATCCCGTGTCCGTGTTGCTGTTCGTGGTCTCGCTCCTCGAAGGAAGAGCTTTGCAAGCTCTTCTTTATCTCCTCTTACCCCCATCTCCTTCCCACCCTATATGGTCAAAACAACACGTTGTTTTCCCTAAGCACTGTCTTGGAAGGAGCTGAGCTGTTTTGACTGAACTCATGCTGTCTTGCTGGAGAAGAAAACAGCCTCTTGGGGCAGATGTTTAATGGGGAAAACTTCAGCCAAGTTGTCTAAAGGGTGGAGCTGGTCCAAGCCTGCTACGAGGGAATTCATTTTGCCTGACGCTCATTAGGGTCCTTGGTTGTGGGATACCTTTCCCTTTCTTCAGAGAGGTCCTATATTTTTCCCCCTTTTCCCAGGCTCTCTGGGAGCAGTTTCTGTCATAGTTTCTAGCCCGGCAGGGAGCAGCGGTGGCTGACGAGCTTGGCAGAGCAGGAGGTGGAGCAGTCTGCTCTCACCCTGAACAGACCATGAAAAGGTCTGCTGCAGACAGCAGCGAAATTAATTGAGTGGCCCTAGGTTAAAGTTTGGCAGAACAACTGAAAGCTGTTGCGTGAGGAGCTGTGTTGGAACAGGTTGGGGAGCGATGGTATCTGCTCTGCCCGTTGGGTCATGAACGATCTCTCAGGGCTACAGCAGGTGGACACCGACATTCAGAACAACCACGGCTCACCTGGACTTTGGTTGGAGTAGGGGATTCCCAAAACTTTATTGAGTTAGGTGTTCTTCTGTCTCAGACAGTAAATGGTAGGTTTTCTGGCATTTGAATGGTGTTACTGGGTCAGGAACTAATTTTTCAGCACTGTATCTGTGTTAGGGCATTCAAAATCGGTGCCAGGCTCCAGCAGATGTTAAAATCAAATCTCCTTTCTCTTAATGCCTCTGCTTTTTTCTGACCACTCTTGCAGATAATGCTGCCAAAACGCTCAGTGCTCTCTGTTGGAGGATGTCTGGACCCACTGTATTGATGTGCCTGCTCTGTTGCCCATTTAGAAATGCCCCTCTCTCAATTGCGGGGCTTGTAGAAAGGCTTTGTATTGATCGGTTTCAATTTATGCATCTATTTCATGCAGTTCCTATAAAAGTGATGCTATTTAGGATGAGCTTTCAGAAGTGAGGCAAAGTGAAACACCCCTGGTGCATTTCAGTGGGTAACTGTCCTACACTGGGCAATAACAAACTGATGATCGATTTGGTGCTTCAGATCTGATTGTTTCTGTCAAACCACTCTCGTAGCTGTTGCTGTTCCCTGGACACAGCCATTGACTGAGGCAAAAGAACCACATCAGTGCTTTTTCTGCAGCTGCCTGTGCTGGGCTGCGTGCCTGTGCTTGAGAGACAATGGCTACTGCTTGCTTACCTGTACAGAACTCCGGAGTAGGAGAACATTTAACCTACTTCTCCAAAGGCCACACAAGTTTTTATTAACTTAGAGTCATTTTTTCCCTGAATGCTGAATGCCGTGTGATCGCCATCAGCAGAGCAGTAACGCCGGGCTCTGGGGTGGATTCGATGTCCTCACATTGTCCTCCCTCTGACTCCTCAGAACTCCCTGGTACAGCACAGCCTCCAGGCAGCTTGGTGGTTACACGTGGGTTTAAAGTCTGCTACAGTTTGAAATGAACTGAACTCAAGCTGTCCATCCCATCCCATCCCCCAGACTGACCATTTTTAAACCCATTCCTGTGTATGTAGAGAAACACAAGCTCTGACAAGCAGCCCAGGAGCCACTAGAGATGGACAGTCCTTGGTTCTCGTCTGGAAGAGACCTCGAACAAGGTGGAGCAGCATCTCTGGGCACTTCACCTGCTGTGGTGTCTCTGTCAGGGGTGAAAGCTAGGGGTTCGTGTGCTCAAGGTACATCATGTCCAACAGAAGCACTGAGCGTGAATTAACTGCTTCCATCACGAGGCAGATTGAGAGCTGTGGAAATTTTGAGTTGCCTTTTTGGATAAAGTCCACAACTATACCTAAGTCCTCTCCTTTTTTCTTCCTGTCTTTTCCCTGAGAGGCCAAGAAGCAGAACAACTGTGAAGTCACCTCTGCAGGATCTCCAGGGCTGGTGCTTCAGCCCCCGTAGTTGAACAGACTGTCCTGGTCACTCCGCATTTTCAGTCCAAGCGTGTCAGGGATTTTTGTGTTTCTTGTAGCAGGAACCTATTAAAATATCTGATTCAGACAGGGATCAGAGGTTTCGGTAGGCATCTAGAATAATAACCACCTTTTAGCTCATCTCAGAAGTTTTGTGCTTTCAGGGTAAATGTGGGGTTTCTTTTCTAGTCCATCTTTTCCCTTGGCACAGAAGTGCTGGCACTCAGGTGTGTGGAAGATGTTACGATACCATTTGTGTGGCTCAGAGAAACCATTACCCTGCGAAATAAAAACAGCTCAAGGTTCTCTCCACACGGAGTTCCAGCATGTTCAGGCACGGTTCAAAGGCTAAAGCAATGCTAAGAGAGGTTTGTCTGCCATGGAGGTTGCGTTGTCTCGAGTGCCTGACTACAAAGGATGGTGGTAGAGGCTCCTGAGTGTAGTGTGAGGAGTACATTGCTCTGTGCCCTGTGGGTATTGAATCGTTCGGGGAGAGCCAATTTGCTGTGGCTGGTGCTACATCTTTTGACACCTCAACTCCCCCAAAAGAGGAAAAAAAGATGTGAGGGAATGATATGTTCAAAGCAGCTGATGCTGTTCATCACCTTGGCTGTCTACTTCTGAGAGCTCAAAGGGGTTTGGTGGGGAATAGCCTCGTGTGAAGTTAAGAACAGCCTGGAGATTTAGGTTTGTAGTGGCTTCATTTTAGATGATCAGAGGGGGTTTCTCTCTGCCCTGTGGATGGTGTTGCCTCTACCATCTCATTTTCTCTTACTTCACCGTGATCTGTGATGGGCTGGGCTCTGTTGCCTTGTCTTGGGGTGACCAAAGGCGTTCCCACCTGTAGGGCAGCAGTGGTAGAGCAGACAGATGGCTCATGAAAAGGACACTGCCTGTGCTGGGACTGCAGATGAGCTGGGCTGAGAGCGCCTGTGGGTAAGAAACGTGACCTGTGATCCTGAAGCTGTGCAAGGGCAAGGCAGCAGCAGTTTTCTTCTCGGTTAATCCCTACTGGGGAGTCTGAGAGGTGTCATGATTATTTCCCCTTTCTGTCACAGAAACCCTTACTGAGATGTGGATTTTTTCCCTCTCTGGCCCTCTCAGACTGATGCAAGCCAAGCACTGGAGCAGGATAATGGGAGTGAAGGTCATGCCAGTAGAGCAGGATGGGTTATTTCTGTTGTGTGACACACTCTAGAGGATGCATTAAAAAGTGATTGTCATACCTTGGTGCTCTGTAGTGACCAGCTATGGAAAGGATGATTTAAAAATGGCTGTCAGGCCACGCATTCTGCAGCCCAGGGTGAGGCCCTGTGAATGAGAGGAGTTACTGGGTAACCACCAGATCAGGGATTCTTCTGCCTTTAGTTACTGTTTGTTTGCTTCTTTAGAACAGTCTGTGCTGCACACTTGTGTGTCTTGATAACATCCATAAGGATTGTCCCTGTTTGCCTGCCCCAGGTTCACCTATGGCCATGCTGGCACAGTCTACAAGGAATTCGTGTACATTTCGGGAGGCCACGATTACCAGATCGGCCCCTACAGAAAGAACCTGCTGTGCTACGATTACCGCACGGATGTGTGGGAGGAGAAGAGGCCCATGATCACTGCCAGGGGGTGGCACAGCATGTGCACCTTGCAGGACAACATCTACTCCATCGGCGGCAGCGACGACAACATCGAAACCATGGCTCGGTTTGACATCCTCAGCGTGGAGTCCTACAGCCCCCAGTGCAACCAGTGGACCAGAGTGGCCCCTCTGCTGCAAGCCAACAGCGAGTCGGGGGTGGCAGTTTGGGAAGGCAAGATTTACATCCTCGGAGGCTACAGCTGGGAGGAAGCTGTCTTCTCCAAAACAGTCCAGGTCTATGATAAGGAGAAAAATAAGTGGTGCAAAGGGACGGACTTGCCCAAAGCGATTGCCGGAGTGTCCGCGTGTGTCTGCGCCCTGAAACCCAAAACAGAAGACAAAAAGAAAAAGACAAAAACAAAAAAACACCAAGATCGAGGAAGATGACCACTCCTGGATAGCCACCCTTGGATGGTGGACTCCGAAAGGACCTTGTATTTAGACATTTCTATCTAACCTTTATTCTTTTTCTTTTTAAACGGGGTGGGGAGGGCATCTTCTGAAGCCTCAGAAAATGTACACTTGAATGTGGTTTTTGGATTAAACTCATGTTTAAGGTAAAAACAACAAAAGAAACCAAAAACTCCCCCTCTTGCTATACAAAGGGTGATGTGGCCAGAGCAGTGCTGCTGCTCTCCTGAATGTTAAGGCTTAGGCTTTTCCTTCTGTGGTTCATGGCATTTCCACGTACATCATATTATCTCGACGTTTTAGGGAAGTTTTTAAAAACAACTTTTATACTTTTTTATACCACATTTTGCTAACTCAGTCTCTCGTTTGCCATATGTTACGTTGTTGACTATAGAAGCTGCTGCTCTGTGCTCGTGACCCCGTTGTTGGCGTCAGGAACTCCTCGTTTGATGATCTTTGGTCTCTGTGTGGCTTGGCCAGGACGTGGTGCAGCTGTTGGAGCAGCACTGGCATTCCCAGCATTGTCAGGCAGTCAGCTGGAATTGGGACTATTGTCAGAATTCCAGCTTCCCCAGAGCCCAGCTCGCCAGACATGCTCATAAACACGCTTTATTTCAGTGACTGGTGATGTGCTGAGTGGATTTCAAGGGCTTTAGTTTAAAGTTCAGCTGTTGATCATTGCTGTTATTTTTTCCTCAGTCCTTTCCATCCATCTCCCTTTCCATGTATTTCAGATTTGCCTTTTCTTCCATCTGGTGTACGTGCAGGTGATATCCTGCTACCCTCATTCTTTTGTCTTTCCCCCCCCACCACCCCCAACTACTTACCTCAATAATTGGAAAACACTAAGAAAACATTTTTGCACTTAATTTCATTTGAAACTCTGGTAAATCCAAGACCTGCTACAAGCACACATTTGTATTGAAAGAGGTAACTGACTAAATTTCTGGAGTGCAAGGAGGTTATAGGTTGTTTCTTCAATGCTAAGAAAACTAGTTGGAATTAATTTTCTGAAACTCCCTGAGGGTTTTTTTTTTGGTGGTTTTTTTTTTTTTAATCTAAAAAAAAAGCCTCAGGAGTCAGTCTTTCATTTGCATTAATGGATTTATTTTAAAGCCTTTGTATACTGCATGAGGTAACAGTTATTCTTTTTTAGCCTAAAAATAAATTTAAAACAAAACCAAAAAAACCCAAATCAAACATTTTGGTTATGACAAACTCATTGACAAGTTTTTGGGGTTATTTTTTAATATCTGAAATCCTTGCTATGTTGACTGACAACTACTTTACTTTTTGGGGACATTTTCATGTGTAAGTATAGAACAAAAATTTCAAAGACTTGCTTTGTTTCTGTTACTGGGTTGCTTGTTACTATATCCCCTCTTTTAATGTGTTTATGTAATACATTAATGTCTGGGAACAATAAATCCAGTTTAGAATATTCTATTCATCACAGTCTGACTTGTGTATTGATTTCACTGAGGTTTTCCTTTTTGATTAATTGGAAAAAAATAACCCTGTAATCATCTTCAGTGAAATTGATAATGGTGGAAACATTTTAGTAGGAAGGTAAATTTAACAATATGAAGTAGGAATAGAACTTATTTAGATAATTCGTCTTTTCTGCATTTTTCTGCTCCGGACAGTTAGAAGAGGGCAAGGGGGATGGCTTCCCACTGCCAGAGGGCAGGGTTAGATAGGATACTGGGAAGGAATTCTTCCCTGTGAGGGTGGGGAGGCCCTGGCACAGGGTGCCCAGAGAAGCTGCGGCTGCCTCTGGATCCCTGGAAGTGTCCAAGGCCAGGCTGGACGGGGCTTGGAGCAGCCTGGGACAGTGGAAGGTGTGGGGGGAATGAGATGGGTTTAAGGTCCCTTCAACCCAAACCATTCTGTGATTCTGTGAAATTCCTTTTCACATTTTTGCAGCCCTGACAAAAGACCAAATCCAGTTTGTAGGGTATTTTCAAAGACAGTATTTAATGGGGTGTAGATAAACAGTTAGGATTTCTTAACGTTAAACTTCATTGCATGAACAAAAGACAGCTTCAGTGCTCACCAAAGCAAGCCTTGTTTCCCCTGGTCTGTGTACTGGGGAAAACACCAAAGCCAGAGGCTGTGAGTGAGTGTGGAACATCTCCTGTGGCATTAGAGGTCGTGGGGGGATCGTACCTGTTGTTGCCAGAAGCATTTTTCCATTATTAAAGGAACAAGCGATTCCCATTTGCACCTCCAAGGGAGCACTGCTAAAGGCAGGGTCTGGCAGAGTGCCCCTCGATTTGGGATGTTGTGTATCCAGGCTTATCATCTCTCGGGAAGTGTCAGCAGATAGCACAGGGAGCTGGGAGATAACCCACGCCCCGGAGCGCTGCATGGCTTTGGGGAACTGCTGTGCTGGAATTTCTGAAAAATGAGAGGGAGAATTTGTGTGACACAAGTGGATTTTTTTCTCTGGTTTTTGAGGTCTGAACAGACCTGTTGGTGAGGAGTTAGGGTTGGTAGAGGAAAGGTGTATTCTCCTGGTTCAGCCTGGCTCCTGAACCTGCACATCCCAGCGCCGTCATCCCTAAGCCCTGTGAAGCGTTTTACTCTTGCAAGGGAGCACAGCTCTTTGTTCCTGCCCCAGGGAAAAATAACTGCTGCTCTACCTCATTTTTAAAAAGGCTTCCATTGCCAAATTCTGAGGAAAGCTCGTTTTACCTGAAACAAAGCAGCTACCAAAACCCTCAGGTTTGCTCTTCCCACACTTCATGCCTGTATCGTGGCATCGGCATGTCAAGGAGCTGCTGCCTGTAACTCTGACGTTAGATAACAAATCCCTCGAGGTACCCTGAGGAAAAATTACAGCCTCGTGTGAGATGCAGTTGTTTTGAAGGCTCGGGAAAGAAGATGGAAATATTTTTGTTCTCAAGTTGAAATCTTAAATTGGGAAAAATGTGCCGGTGTCTTTCTGTGCAAGAGATCAGACTTTCAGTGCTTTCTTCCAAAGACTGCTGATCTTCCGGGCGCTGTTTAGGATTCCGGATTCTTGCGTGACAACAAAAAAGGGGTCGTGTGTCTAGGGAATGTAAAGAAATAATTTAACCTTCAGTACTCTTTCTGAGAGCAATTTAAATTGCAGAAAACAAGTCCAGATTTGAATTGTGATTCTTCCCTTGCTGATGTCTTAGTGAAGCTCTGACCAGTAAGACAAAAAAAAAAAAAAAAAGCTGGCGTGACAAGTCAGCTTTAAATATTATTTTATTTCAGCTTCTTGAGCTATTTCAGTTCTCATGAATGTAATAATGGGCAAGATGCTAATTATTCCTTCATGAACTTACGGCTTTGTGGTGTCTTAGGGATCAGGTCAGGGCAGACGGAGAGGTTCTGTCACCGCGCTGTGCGAGTCAGAGCACAGCTCAGCTACTCACAGCTTCCTCCTCCCTGGTAACTCCGCACAGGGAGGGACACAGCCCAGTCACGGGGCTGTTGATGCTGCACACATTTTTTAATTCCTCCTGGAACCTGGGGTTGCTTTGGGAAAAAACACACTTTTGTTTTTAAGATGATGGGTTTGGTGACAGAACATGAGGGGAAGGTGAGATGGAGACTCAATGGTTCTTTTGAGGCTCCAGAACTGAAAGAGATGATTGAACGAGAAGAGAGAAGACTCATATTCAAGATAGGGATGAATAAGTCACAATTAATTATCCAGAAGTTCTGCATAGATAATTGAAACACTGAGTCAAGCATCCACATGATCTACGAAAGGCTTGTCCACACTTCAAATCTGTTTCAGGTTGGCTTGAACTAGTCCGTGCTTAAGTTTTATACATCAATGAATTTGTTATAAATTTCCAGCAAATTTTGGAATACAGAGCTTGAAGTCAGGTTTGTATTAACCCATTTTTGCAATTAAATAGCTGCTGTTTGTGTCCTGTCGTACCTGGCTCATGGTTCCCACCTGCAGAACCATTCCTGCCCAGCTGCTCTCAAATTCCCTTTGCCCACTCCCACTGGCTGCTGCTGGCCTGGGACATTTAGGGCTCAGAAAGTTCAAAAAATATTACCAAGGTTGATAATTCTACAATCTCTGATGCTGACCTAGAGCTGGCTGATTCTGTACTGAAAACTTAAATATCCTATTTTTAACATGAGCCAATTGACCCTCCCTGAGATCCAGCCAGGGGAGGTGACTGCTGCTGGCAAATACTTCATGTAGGCAAAGCCCTTATTGGACCTAGAAAGTGTTGGGATAAAGGTTCTGCATCTCTGAAGAAAAGGTCTTGGGATCTCCCGAAGCTCTTGGCACCAGGAGAAGCCCTACAGGGACAGCACTAAACCTGCCACAGTCATCAACCAGTTCGTGCAGTGCAGCAGGAAGGTATTCCCTCTGTCCCTAAAAAAGTGGGTGTGAGGGTCCCGAGTGCTTCAACTCCCCAAAAGTCATCCTCAGAAGTGCTCACAAGCCATCTGTACACATCTCCCGGGCACTGTCATGAGCACAATCTCATGACCCAGTGAAATCACATGGAGTCCCCAGCACTTTGCATTTCCAGCAGGATAAGAGCGATTACAGCAGCACCTGGGAGGCAGATACCGTGGGAGTGGTTTGTCCCGCTCCCGGGCTGCTGTCAGACAATCCTTTATTTCCACAGCCTCGCTTGTTTGTTGATAAATTCACATGTTGTTAGGAATTACCCCATGAATCTTGAGAACATGGATGCACAGAAAGAAAAATACGACACTGTTTTTTTTTTTTTAATTTGGAAAAGCAACTTGTTGTTTTGGAGAGAAACTTGTTGTTTTCAAATTCTTTGAATTTGGAAATTCACAGCCACTGGCATAAAGGATGGAAGAAAATACAACTGATTCATGCAATGAAAGCAGTAATGAAATAACAGCCCACTAAAACAGGCAAAAATTAATAAAACAGAACCGAGGTGGAAATTTTGCAGCAGGCAAGTTTCATCAAAGCACGGTATTACAAAAAAATAGATTATTAGGAAATATGGTAAAATACTAACAGACTTTATAACTGAACTACACTAAGGTGGAATAAAATTGAACATGTTTTAAATGTCGCTGAATGAAACTGTCACATCCTTTCTCAGTTTTCACCCTCAGCTCTGGGTTTTAACAGTTTTGGCATTTGAATTTTCTGCTTTCCAGGCTGAAGACACTGTGCTTATTTGTATTTTGGAACAGTCAGTTTACTTAGGCAGCATTGTGAGCAGAAGGGAATTTTGCCTTCAACCAGACGAGCTACGTAAGGGTTTTCACTCCATTATTTACCTTGTAAATTAGACTCCCGAGGGGAGAGGGGCTTTCAGACGTTTGAAATGCCGTATGCAAAAAGCCTGAACATTTGTCTCCTTTTTTTGTTTCTCCCTTTTAATATTAACCAGCCATTTTCACTGCTGCTTCTCTGCCTCAGGACAGCACAGCAATACTTGCGAGAGACAAAAGCGAGGGAGCGGCAGCTGGGTGTGTCAGCTGGACGGGTAAAAGACTGATAGAGAAAATCATTGACTGTCATCAGCACACAGTAAGTGTTGCACTTCACAAAGCAGGAGGGACATGTCCTTGTCGTGGAGACGGGCAGGAATCTTCTCCCCGCTTTCTGTGAACAGCCAAAGACACAAAGTTCTTGCGTCCTCTTCCTTTTCTTCTCTTCAACCTTCTCACCGATATAAAGTTGTCTCTGTCACTGGCTTCCCAGCCGAAGCGGAGTTTTGCAGGACTTGGTAGTTTGTTTAAGGAAAAAAAATATGGGGTAAATTTGCGATTAATTTGATGGATTCTTGCCTAGGGGTTTCAGTATTGTTATGACTCAATCCTCTCAAAATCATGAGATTGGCTTAGTCATTTTTTAATTTTTTTTTTTTCCAGATGCAAACCCTGAACCCATTCCCACTCTGCTTATTTGGAACAGAGGTGGGACAGCTTTGCTGTGGCATCATCTGGGCACGCAGCCTTACCTGTCACCTGCCAGAGTGACCCTTGGCACATGGCCTTTTACAGACAAAATTTGGACATTAGGAGGAATTCCTTCACAGAAAGGGTGATTAAACATTGGAACGGGCTGTCCAGGGAGGTGGTGGAATCACCATCCCTGGAGATGTCCAAGGAATGACTGTAATTGGCACTCAGTGCTCTGATCTGGCTGATAAGGTAGGGATTGGTCACAGGTTGGACGCGTTGGTTTTGGAAGGCTTTTCCAACCTAATTAAGGAATCCCGGAATTATTTGGGTTGGAAAGGATCTCTTGAGATCACCCAGTCCAACGACCTTGCCGAGGCAGGGACATCTGTAACAGGTGATACAGGAATGTGGCCAAGTGGGGTTGGAATATCTCCCTCGGAGGAGACTCCATGCCCTCCCTTGGCAGCTATTCCAGTGCTCTGCCACCCTCAACGAACAGAAATTCTTCCTCATGTTGAGGTGAAACTTCTCGTGTTTTAGTTTACGGCCATTGCTGCTTGTCCTGTAGTTAAACACCATGGAAAAAAGGTCTGGCACCAGTCTGGCAGAGGTTGCCCAGAGAAACTGGGGCTGCCCCATCCCTGGAAGCGTCCAAGGCCAGGCTGGATGGGGTTTGGAGCAACCTGGGGTAGCGGAAGATGTCCCTGCCCGTGGCAGGGGGTGGAATGGATGCGCTTTAAGCTCCCCTCCAGCTCAAGCCATTCCATGCTTCTGTGATCCTTCCAGCACGCACCCTGGCGATATTTTATACGCATTAACGAGATCCCCTCTCAGCCTTCTCTTCGCTAGACTAAACACGGCCCGCTCCCACAGCCGAGATGCCCGGTGGGGGGGGTTCAGTGAA
>VWZW01005771.1:1644844-1656613 GCA_013397115.1 Edolisoma coerulescens
CTCCCCCCCGCCCAAACACTCGATAAACCCCGGCGCATCGGGGTGCAAAGGGCTGAGTGTTGCAAGATCGCCGTGCACGGGGATGCGTGTGCGGATTCCCTGTATCCCACTGGCTGAACCAGCCGGGAGATTTGTGCACGGAGTGGAAAAAAAAAACTGCAGTCGTGGTGGTTTTTCGCTGGAAGTTTACAGCTCGGTTCCTGGGCTAATCCGGTGTGTGCTTAGAGCGAATGATTGAATGGGTTCACTTCGCTGTTTCTTTCCCTTAAGGTTTTTCTCCCAAAGAGCTTGAAAGCAGGAATGTCAGGAAAAGCGTGTGGAGCACTGAAGTGTTTTATTTGCAAGACTTAGAGCAACTTTGTTGTTAGCAAATAATAAAGTTTAGAAAACTATGGTGGCGTTACACATAATTTTGTTAAGGAACCGTGTCTTCTGTCATAGAAAGCACATTTCATGAAATATAAGTAATTTCAGATAAGGTGATGCTTTATTATGAATTCTGGGGGTTTGGGGTTTTTTTGTGAATGAAGTTAAGTTACACATCAAGTGGAGTTGTGCACTGGTGGCACTGACACTGATTTTTCCACTAAAAAAAGTTTGCAATCGGTGAAAACTATACTGACATTTCTTGTTCAGCTTGATTTATTTATGTTTGAGAGAAAAACGTGAGTCATTTTGTTGATGTGGGAGTTCTAAAGGCAGTTGCAGTGTCTGGAGTTTGTTTCAAATTTAAGAATAATTTAAAAATTTTGTACATTTCAAGTTTTATTTCAAAGCGAAGGAAACTCACTTACTTTTGGACCTTTTTTAACTGTCCCAGTGAATGATTTTTGGAATGCAGAGATATCAGAAGGATTCAGTGTCCAGCTCAAGAGTTGTTTCACTCCCTGCTTTCTCCCCCCCATAGTGCTCAGCAGTGCATGTGGTCAGTTTGGTAAGTTTGGGGTTTACAATGCAGCTCTCTTCATGATTTAGAAGAGTTAAGGACGTGATTTTTGTCTGTATGTAATTATATTGGTGTACTTTAAAGCAAATGAAAGTTAAGCTGATGATTTAGTTTATGGTGATGTGCTGCATAGCTGAAATTAAAACTGGGCTGTAAATTCATCTTTAGTAGCAACTCGAGCATAGACTGTTTTAAATCATCCCCCTCTATAGATAAAGGTGGATTTTTAGGTCTCGTGAGGCTGCTCCTTAAATTATAATATATTATTTGTGTTATATAGTTTGTATATAATTTGAAATATATATAATTTAGAAGCACATTTGTAAGATATTGTTTAGCTAGTGATTAGTTCATGTCATTAAACTCAGCCTATTTTTGTGTTTTGGGTTTTTTTTTTTAATTTAACCAGTTTATTGAGATGCTATCTGGGATTTATGTGAATACATCTTCCACAGCAGTGTGGTGCTATGATGCTGAATTAAGGTAAAAGTGTTTTGGACCCTTTTGGATGAAAAGCCTGAAGATAAATTCAGGGATGCAGTTTTAGATGTAGGTGTTTCCTTTTTGTTTTAGGGTGGTAGTGTTGCAGATCAGTAGAAAAAATAAGAAAGTTTTGACAAAAGATGTCTGTTGTGAGCACAAGATAAATAAGATTTTTGAGTCCTTATGTTTGTGTCCTGATGCAGAGGTAGACAAAAGTGTGTTGTTCTTCCACATCTCTAATTTGGTGTACCATCACTGAGGCATTTTTTGTCACGCAGGGGAAAAAAACATCTTCAGGAAAATCCTGCTGCTCCTCCAGCTAAAATGCAGAGTCAGATTTCTGCCAATGGATGGATTCATGGAATAGTGGACAGAAATATTTCATCAGTCAGTTTGCACATTGTGACAAATGAATCCCGAAACACCATCATATTGAATATTTCCAAAGGGACATTGATTTTGGGTGGCCAGCTCCCCAGCGAGCACAGGAGTGTTTGATAGCACAGTTTAGATATTGTACCTCTATTCCATGTCACTATTTCATAATCATCTCCTGAGAGATTTAAGTGCTGCTGTCAGTCTGCTGGGCGTGTGCTGACTGTATTCACAATCTGTACTTTTTTTAAGGTGAGCTAGAAGTAAACCTGCTGTATCACTCCATGACACTAAAGATGTTAAGCTGATCTAGTTAAAACCACTTGTCATCAAGGACATCTAAAAATCTCTTAAAAAAAAAAAAAAGCTTAAAATCTATTTCCCTGTTTGGAAAGAATAAAACTCTGTAGGAACTGTGTAAACAGTTGTTTTAGCCACTTTTTCTATTGTTTTTCATAGAAAGAATTTATACAGACGCATCATTTGTAAATCCTGTGAAAACAAGTTAAGCAGAAGAAAGGATACCATAGCAGAATGAATCATTTATGCTTGTTTTGTTCTTTCACCATTACTGTGGTGTCAAATGAACTCGGTGCCATTTTAAATGTACCATGTTGCCCCCAAACCCAGCTGAAGTGAAAACCAGGCGAGTTTGAGCTCAGAAAAAAAGCTGAACAAGCTCCCAAGCTGCTCATCCTCACCCAGGTTGTGTCTGGCCTGGCAACCAGAAGAACTGGAACTCGGAACATGGCGTGCAACCTGACTCCCTGAAATACTGCACTGCAAACTGCCTCTTTTATGGCCAGCTTGGAGGGCTGCTCCCTGGCAGGGTGTAGTTTGATGTTTCCTTAAGCCAGGGCTCTTTCTAGAAGATGAAAAAAAAAAAAAAAGGAAAAAAAAAAAAGCAGCAGTCTGCAGGCATTTGTGCCGTGCTGCCTTTGCAGTACATTGCCTGATGTTTGTGGTGATTGGGAAATCGATGTCTCAAAAATAATGTCCAAAAAATGGTTGTTACGCAGCTGGATGAGTTTCTTGTGCACGTATGTGTAACGCTGGAGTGTCCTCTTGGGCAGAAAGAAGTGTTTGGGGATGGGGCCCTTGGATTCTGTCAGGTTTGTGAAATGCATTGAAGATACAGGGGACACCCTGAACACAAATTAAAAGGTGGCCGTGGAAAAGGGCTGCTGGGGACTAAAATTGGTTCTAAAACTGGAATTGGAGGGAGGTGTGTGAGTGCACCATCTTGCTGCAGCTGCTGCTGCTCAGTTGCTGTCCCGTGTTTTAAAGGGCTGAGGAAGCTGGATTTGTGTCTCTCCCCTTCTTTTTCATTGCTCAGAAGGGTCTGGGTTCATCTTTTGCCCATGGAGCGAGTAGTTATTGCAGGTTTCCGTGATCTTGGGAATTCAGGCTGCCGCTGAAGCTGGGAGTTTCGGTAGCCAGAAGGGATCATTTGCCTTTCTAAAATGTGAATGGTGAATCCACACAGAGTAAAGTGGGTGAATGTGGGTTGGTTGACTTAAAAAAAGGAAGTCTGGGAAAACTGACATAGAACTTAAATTTGGAACTATATGGCAGCATGCAAATAGGCTGAAACCCACAGGTTTTGTGAATCACTGCTATTTTATCTGTGCATTCTAGACTATAGCACTGATCTGGAGACTTCTTAGAATGGATCCAGTCATTTACCTATTAATAAATCCAGTTTCTGTAGGCAGTTGCTCAGACATACTGGTCTTTCCATTCATGTAGCTGTTAAAATACTTGTACATTTAAGTGGGGTTTTGTTTATAGGTAAACTGAGCAGTCTCATTTCTGTTTAGTGATCGACACACAACATGCTGTGTCGTACAAAACTGCCAAATCTGTTATAATAGAAGTTGCTGGCCTTGGGCCATTGGATTATAGTCATTTGTCACTCTGATGCCATTTCAGCAATGTAGATGTTCATTTCCAAAGAATTAAACATGCTGGAACTGCGGTTTTTCTTTTTGATGGAAGTGTTTTATGTGTGATCATTAAACATACAACTGGGGATTAGGGAACAAAGGCTTATGCTTCATGGTGAAAAAAGTGTGTGTGTGTACATGTGTGTGTGTGTTTGTATATTCAGACATTCCATAACAGAATAGTCTGATATTTTAAAATTGGGGTTCTAAACCCTATTTTTGTTTTATGAAATTGTAACATACACATTTAAGACTGTTTTAAGTGTTTCCAATAATGGGGCTGTGTTGGTTATTTTTAAAACACCTAAAAGGGTTCTATTTTGTTAGTGCTCATGTTAATATATTCATTAGTGCTTTAATAGAGTAAAACTTTGAAGTACATTAGTCTTTTCATTTTGTATTTGACTCTCTAATACCTAATTTATTTCCAGATGTTCTTGATATTTTAAATATGTGTAAGAACTTTTCCTCCTTGTTTGACAGCATAAGATTTATTGATCTTCAGTGTGTGCTACAAGATCTGTTTTTCTTCACCTGTAGTTAGGCAGGAGGAAGATTAAATCACAGTAGCCCTACCAAAGTGTTTGTGTAAGGCTTCTTTGAATCATACACCTTGTGAAAAAGCGTGTGTTCTTAAAATCAAGAAAGGCTTGTTGAGATTCTGTGGTGGTCATCAATGTTAGTGCCATAGGAAAGAAATGTGCAGCAGCACTGTGGGGAATTGCTGCTTGTAATATTGTATGTGAATTTGTATCATGGATGGAAGCTTTGAAAGAAGCATTGTATGTTATTTGCATTGGAATTATAGTAGGAAAGAAAGGGATATAGATCAGCTGCCATCGAGGGTAATGTTAACACAAACTGGAAAACCACTTAAGGGATCTGAAATTTTTTACTTTGTTAAAAAAGTAAATACCCCAAGTGAGGCTCAGCTTTGAGGTGGAAGAGAAAAATGCACAATCTGTAAGAAGCTGTAAAGAACAGAATGTCTCTAAAGGTTGTGTGAAAAGATGCATTTAAAAAAACATGCAAGAAAGTAGGTTTTCTTCAAAGAATTCTGTGTATGAAAGACTTCTTGTTTTGTTTGAACTACACTGAACAGACCAGCAGAAATAGCTGAGTTATTCCCTTAGTGCACTGGGCATGTTTTTTCATAGAACATTTAGAGCCTGCTGTAATGATTCACAGATTTCCTGCCTTATTTTTCCTCGTGAATGTTGCAGGCTGGTGATGGCTTTGCCAGTGTAACTCAAAATACAGAAGTCATGTATCATTCATACAAAGAAGTGAAGGCTTCTGGTGTGAAAATGTTGGAGTGGGATGCCTTTGTAGGTACTATAGCAACCTTTTACTAATAGGCAAGGTACTGATAATCCCTTGAATTCTTGGTGCAAGCATTAGGCTGGATGGAAAGGGAAATGGAGAAAGTTCAGTTACGGTAGGGGCAGGCAATTAGATTAGTTGTATTCAAATAATGGTTTTGGACCATGTTACTTAGAGTATTTGGTTCAAAATGAAGCTGGTACATAGTGTGGGATGGCCATGTCATTTTAAATATGAGTAGATAGGGTAAAAAGGAGAGGGAGGTCAAGCAGAAAGAAAAAAGAGACATTGTCAGCACAGGTAACAGCTGAATTGCAAAAAGAATCAAGTTCTCTTGAGTTCCAGTCTACTTAGCCTATCCATTAAATCTTACAGGTTCTAATAATAGCTAGCTGACCAAAGAAAGTAAGAAATAGCTCTCTGATGTCCTTACAACATGGAAAACCTCACTTTCTGTTCTGCTGCTGCCTTTGGGATACAAAACCAAAGCCACAACTGTTAGAAAATGTCTGTAGAGCACTGGAGTGAATTGATAGAAAGTTGGAAAAAAGTCAAAGACAGCTTATTGAGACAATTTCCACTTATTTAGGCAGTGCTCACTTTCTTCTTAGCTAAGGGCCGTGACCATAGACCATTGCCCTCAACAAGAAGTTTAAGCTTCCACATTTCACACATAATGAGAACTCCCTAACAGAACTTAAGACAACAACAACGAAAAAAGGGTTTATGCAGTTAGTGAGCTTTGAGAGCAGGCAAGAATGAGATACATAAAATTGTCGTCCTGGCATTGCAAGCGACAGAAAATGTAAGTGCAGCAGAATCAAAAGTGTGAAAGAGGAGCAGTCAGCTTTCGGAGCAGAAGAAATAAAGCTGTTGAGTTTGCTCCTGTCAACACGTTCGCAGTGTCAGTCTCTTGAACTTCACCAGAGTCCAAACACGGCACTGGATTGTGGTGGTCACTGTTGTTGCTGTGAGTCCAGGTAGCAGATGCTGCCATGGTGTTTCAGGTGTTGCCACAGCGCTGAGTTTCCTGAATTGGACAGGATAAAGGCAATGGATGTGTGTTACACTTAGCACTAATGATTGTCACATTAAGGCCAATATGATTTTCTGATTTGGTGTAATCATATCCTTAAAACAGAGATTTCCCCGAGTTCTCATCAATGTTGAGCCCTGCAATGATGTGGTAGGGTAGTTGTGCACATTTTTTCCCCCTTTGCTTTGTGCTGCTGGCAGCGGTGGGTACCAGGGGCTGCGGCTGGGTCAGAGGGATCCCTCCTGCCCAGCAGCAGTGCTCCAGTGGGGGCTGAGCTGTGTGGCCTGTGTATTTTGATAGCAGTGTGGCTTCATAGTTGTAGTTAAAAAAGAGATAAGCTAAGAGCAAACGTGGTTTTTAACAGTTTGGTTTGCAAACCAATTTTTTTTCTAAGTTTGTTTATTTTGTGACAGCTTGAAATAAAAAGCGCTTGTAATTAGTGAAGAACTGCTCGCTGGTCAGGTCTGAGTGTCCAGCACATTCAGTGTGTTTACTCAGTAGCCAGCAATATTTGATAATGGCAGACGTCACTAATGTGAAACTTAAATCAGTTTGTATTTTCTAGTTCAGTTTGTGTTTTCTGTCTTATTTGCAAAACAGCCATTTTGAACAATTGTGTGAGTAACTCATTGCTTTACCGAATGTCATTATGATTTGCAAGATTTTTAAATTAGATTTGGGACCAAAGGAGGCAATGTACAGCCCCATGAGAAGCATGTTCTTCCAAAAGCTGCCTAAATTGGTGTTGTTTGAAAATGGAAAGTATTATAGGTTCAGAGTGTGAAGCAGTGTGAGGGTTGAGGATGTGATTTCATGGTTGTTGGTCAACCTTGTCTGTGTTGTGGGCCACATAACAATTTAATAGTGCTTCTGTGGGGGTCTCTAAAGCCGTGGATGGATGAGGGAGAGGAGAGAAGGAGGTGCTGGAGTTGCAGAGGAGCTGGTGGAGCTGTGGGGTGGGAGCAGGGACGCTGCAGGCAGAGCTGCGCACTGAGGAAGCTGAGGAGCCGGTGCAGAGCTGCGTTTGCTCCCTGCTGGGTGTCGAGATTCCCGTTCAGAGACGCCTGGATGAGCAGGCCAAGGAAGTGGTGACTCAACTCCTGCCTGCATGGAGGGTACACGAGCTCTGAGTGTACTCTGATCTCTGAGCGTTGGGGGCTTTATCAGTTTGTCAGGATGTTCTGGTTTAATCCCTTTTTCACCTTCAGAAAGCAAAAGAATTTCAGTATCTTTGAGACTGTAAATGTGTTGGGAAATATCTGGTGTGCTGTGTTGTGCATTCTGTTCATTCATATGTGCAAAAGAATTCTGCATGCTAACAAGATCTTGTACAAGGAAGGACATAAAGTAGCAGCATTATCACTGTTAGTCTTTTGAAATGAGCTACTTAAAAAAAACTCTTAAAATTGACAAAGCTTTCTTGCAGTATACCTACTGCCATACTCATACCCAATTTTTAATGCTGTCACTTGAAAATATGAGTGTTTAATATGCTTACTGTTTGGGGTTTGATGGCAGCAGTGTATTAATCTGTGCATTTGTTTTAACAGCTCTGTTGCATTTACATAAAATTGTTTTGCAGATACTTAAGCTCTAAAACTGTCTCGGGAGGCGGTGGCATATGTGTCATGTCCCAATTTTCATTTTAACTTGCAAACCCCTTTGAAATACAAAGTTGCTGTCACAGGCTTTGCCAGATCCTCACAGGTTTTCACCTGCCACACATTGGACTGATACAGGAGGTGGATGGCTGAGAATTTCCTGAGAATCAGAACATGGGATGGTGTCCTCACAGGACATCCCACATCCATGTGTGTCACTTGGTGAAATCCTGGAAGGGGCTGGAGTTCCTGCAGGAGAAAACACAGTAAGACCCTCTGCCGAGGTGTTACTCTCAAACTTCAGCTGATACAGAACTTAAAATATTGGAGACTTCATTATGTAGTGGTAGTTGTGTTTCTTTTCTGTGATCCCCATGAGTCATTTACCAATCATTGTGTTTTTCACATATTCTCTGGTTTATTTTTGGCCATTTCTCTCTTAGATAACCCATTTTTGGCAGGTCACAACTCGCAGAGGGGAAAGTCTCGTTCTTCCTTGTTCCTGGCCACTTGTGTATTTTGCTTGACACTGGTTCCTCACTTCCTTTAACACTCCTTCCACCAGTGGAAAAAGTAAATTTAAAAATCATCTGGATAATTTTTTTCTCCATTTGACTGTAATCACCTCTCTGATCATTCAGCATGTGGAGAAGAGGTGAGATTGTGAATCCAGCAAAATGTTCTAAGCATTCAGCTCTTCAAAAATTTAGGGTTGAGATGTGAAGTTAGGCCATCAAAAGAGGCGTATGAGTCCTGGGTGGGTGGGCGTAGCTGCTTTCCAAAAGTCCTAATCTGTGTTCCCTGTCAGGATGGAGTCCAGATAGCTGATTTTTTTGCCTCACCTAATCTCAGCCGTCTTAAATCCTGCCCTGAGTGATTGCTTGTGAAAAGCATTGTGTGGGTGACTCGTCTGCCGAGGTGCTGTTAAAGATAAATTTTAGTTTTCCACAGTGTTATTTGCAGTAATTCAGAGGCTCTGCATTCTTTCCCAACTTCTCTTTATATTCCAGTGTGTTTTCCAGCTTGCTTGACAAATAGGAACAGCAATCTCCTCATGCCCAGGGTGGAATTGTTCTCTGGGATGGGTCTGTATTGATCCTTTGAGGTATTTGTCCTCTGTGAAGATGAGAGTAGTGGAAATAAGCAAAGAAAATATCAAACGTACACAAACCAGTGGGAATCAAATGAAGATACAAGCAGTCTGAATTTTTGTGCAGCTTTGCTATTGATTGCTATATTTTAGAAGTACAATTTTTAGTATAATTTCCATACCTTAAATAATAGGGGGCCATCCTGGATGTCAGCTGCTGGATCTGCAAGGTTGGCACCTTCACCTGCATGGGAAGGGCACTCGCTGTTCAGACTCATGGAGCAGCTCACAAGAGAGGGAGTGTGAGATGCAAACTGTTGTAACTGAATTACAGATTCCTCACAACAGTAGAAGGATTACGTGACTCCAGAATTTCGGGTGATAGTTCAGCTGTTGGAGGTGAGAGTGGTCTGGCAGGCACAAAACACATTCTCAATTTCTTTTTTTCTCCTTTGCTGTCTGTACCAATAATCTTTCAGATCCTCTGTCAGCTCTTCATTTTTGGCCTCATCAAGCCAATTGTAATATTCTTGAACTACTTAAAACGTGCCCGTATTTAATCTGTTTCATTTCTTAAAATTCAGGTTTTTGCACTTTTTACTCCTACAGCTCTGCTTCTGGTTTTTTCTTTCTAATAACTGCAGCTAAGTCTAGATCTATTAGTTTTACTTCTTTAAACCATGGATTTGAAGGATAAAAGCAGCCTGTGAGGTAGATTCAGGTGTAGTAAGAATAGAAGAAAGACTTTGCTCTGCCAGGGCAGTGCCAAGCAGCTCTGCAGTTCTTGAGCTGGAAGCCGTTCAGGAAAGCCGGTCTTTGTTCCGGCAGCCCAGAGCATCCTGCCTGGCCAGGGTAGGAATGTGCTGGCTCCTGGCTACTACGGGCTGTGGGGATGGTAGGAAAGATGCATGTGCTGGTTTTCCACCTGGAGGAACTGAGAGGAGCTTGTGGAAAACAATCCTTCAGGATCTTAGCTGCTAAATAAAGTTTCTGTAAACCACAGAAAAAGGTGGATTTATGCAGCGTGCCTGGAAGTTGGGTGGACAACTGTGATGTTCCAAGGCAGTTTGCTATTTAATGTGGCCAAAGCAGTGTTCTCCTGATGCAGAACTGATTTTACCACCTTGTTCTTAGAAGTTCATCCAACTCTAGGTGTCTGGCCCTGAAGGTTGCAGCCCTAATGATTTTAGTTTGGCAGAGAAAAAAAAGGGCCAGCACCAAGGGTTTTCTGCTGGGAAGTATTAGATAAAATTACTAAGGGATTGTTTTGCCTGCCCCACCTGTAATAAAATAGTAGTTAAACTGGCTGTGTTCTTGAGGAACTTCATGTTCCAACTTCTCTCTCCTCAGAGCTTATCATGCAGTAGTAAATCAGAATAATGCAAGTCTTAATTATTTTTGTTCTTCATTATAGGGAGAGTTTCCAATTTGCACATAGACTCAATAACTAGTTCAGTGCAAGAGGAGCCTGCAGAGCTTGAAGTAAATGTGTTTGCTGAATTATGAGCAACCAGCCTGGAGCTGGTGTTTTCAAACTTTTAGAGGGTGTGAGGATAGAGCCTTGTCCAGAGGTGTTTTACCAACCATTGTGCTTGAATTCAGAACTGAGGAAGGACCAGTCTCCCCATTTGGGAAGTATTTATTTTTCACTTGGTATTTGTGAGGACTGCCAGCTTGGAGATGATGATAGGAAAGTATTTTTGTTTGGCTTGTATTTAAATTTAACATTGCAAGAAAACAGATAGGAAAATGTTACTACTTATCTTTATCACAGGCAGATGTTCTGTGGGTTTGTAGTGGTGGTGGAAAGGTGTCAGAAATTCCTTCTTTTATTCTCCAAAGAGCCAAGAGTTGATGTAATCACCTCTCACAATTCAGTTACCTTCTGTCTTGCTCTTGCCTGGAATGCACTTTCCAGGTATTCCTGCTGTAGTCCCAGAATGCCTGCACTTCATTGCAGCTCTTGTTTTTAACATGTATATTCCTACCTTGGGTCCCAGGGGAAGGTGCACAGAAGGTGTTTTCTTACCAAGAACACCTGATGGTGTGTCATAGGGTGCAAATTAGAAGTTGTGTATAAAACGTGGATACAATTCTCCTGTCAGGGGCCATTGCTTTATGATCACATACAAGTGCTACAGTTGCATTGCCCTTCTTATGCTGTGATTATTTACAGAATGAGATGGTGCCTGTTTTGGTGGGCTATTTTTTTGTTGTTTTGTGGAACAGAAATTATCAGTTGGGGAAAATCTTAAATGTGAAGCAGCAGAGGTTTTCTGCTGGTGCAGTCCTGGGTATGGGAAGACAGGGAGTGTTTCTGGAACAGCTCACTCAGAAATGCAGTGGTGTCTGTGTGAGATGGGTTGGTTTTTATTCTTCCACTCCCTTTTTCTCCCCCCTGCTAACTATATCGACCATTTTATAGACAACTTCCTTGGGCTGGATGCACTTTGTGGCAGCTGCTGTTTGAAATAGAGGAGTGCCAACAGGCACCTCATAATTGGAAACAGAATGAGGAGCACACATAAACAGAACTTGTTTGGGTGTAAGAAATTGGCTTGTCTTTTGGCATGGTTTTGTATAGTTATTGTTCAGTTTGTTGCTCTGATTCGAAATACGTTATATAATTGATAAAAAGAGCACAACCTGCCCTGCTTTTGTGAGTATTTGAGTTACAACATTCAGGATAAACTGCTGAGATCCACGTTGTGCCTCCTTTATTACATCAGGCTGTAGGGGCCATTTGGTCATGAAACCTGTCCTTCCAGTAATGTGAGAGTCACAACTGTGCTTCCCCACTAGCCAGAGATCTGGTTTTTCCTCTGAGCAGAAAATGACTTTTTGAGGATGATCATTCTTTTTTTTTTTTTTTTTTCCCATGAAGGAATAAAACCCCTCAGATTAATTCATGTGAAATGTGTAGAAAATCTGTAACTTTCTTCAGCTGGAAGAATTCTATAATAACATCC
>VWZW01005771.1:1656638-1708966 GCA_013397115.1 Edolisoma coerulescens
GGGGGAAGGGAAGGCTCAGTCATGCACTATATTTTTGAGCCTTTGATAGCTTAAATGGTGGGCAGGCGGAGTTGCACTGACTCATGGGCTTAGGTGACCTACATTTACCTAGCTCTGATCTTTCTCCAGGCGCTATGAAGATGTGTTAATGTTCTAGTTTTGAGCTGCAGGCTAATGATAAAGGACTGGCAGCTTCACTAAGAGTTTGCTCGTGATTTGTTGCATTTTCAACTGTTAAAAGTTTTAATATGCAACTGCTCCACCTTAAAGTATGGCTTCGTTTCCATACATTTGTGTTTATAAAAGTCAGCTTTATTTTTTCATAGAGAGGATATATTGACATATGCTTTGCCTAAAATACTATTTAGGCTGTGGTACAACTGTAAATACATGGCCAGTGGTTTTCATAGCTCCTGGTTATGGGATGCTGGTTGCAGATTTGAAATCTAAAAAAAGCCCAAACAGCAAACCTGTTTTTCAGTTTCACAATTTTGTCTGTGCTTTTTAAAGCATTTTAGTAATAAGTTTCTTGAGATCTGGGAGTTTGTAAAACCTTGTTGTCTCCAGTTAAGTGATCATCTGTGTACTAAGACTTGATGAATTTCAGCTCAGAGGAAAGGACAGCCGGAGGGAAGGCTGCTTTTTCCTACATTTTCCATAAAAAAGCTGATAAACCCTGAGAGACTGGGAAAGAAGTAAGGGGTGAGGAAGCAGTGCCTTGTTTGCTGCGGGGATGACTAATGGGAGAGTGTTTTCTCTGCTAATAAAACCCGAGTGCAGTCATATGCATGTGCCCGTTTTTCCTTGCCAGAAAACACACTTCTGTATGAATGTTTCCTTTTCCTCCTCTACTCCAGTCTGTCCCAGAGCTGTAAGAATAAGTCCACTTTGTAGGAGTAGCTTGGTGGGCAAGATTATATATATAATATATATGTATAGCTTAGGGTATACATCAGCTATTCCATCATTTCAGAATGTGAACTAGTTTGACTTGTTCGACCTTCTGCTTAGACATTTAGTGGTGGCAAGGAATAATCCAGCTGTAAAAGCTGTATTTTTAACTCCTTTATGGAAAAGCAGTTGAAGTAGGAGTATTTGCAGCTTCACCTAATTTGACTGAAGATCTGAAGCTCTTGGGTGGTAGATGAAAGCCACGTTAATGCTTTCTGAAAGCCGAAGTTGACACTTTATTTTCCTGGCTTTCTTGTAGCACAGGTGATCCCAGGATGATGATGCAGCAGCAGTGCTATTTCTACCCATTTTTCTAGGACAAGCAGCTGTGGAACACGTACTCATCCTCCTTTTATTCCTCCAGGACGGTGTTCGTGCTGCTAGACAGGAACACCAGTGGAGATTTGATTACAGGCAGTGGGGTAACATTAGCATTCGTTTTTTAAAGTGGTTTGGGGGACCACAGCAAAAACCAGTCAGCATGGGGAGAGCTTGCAGGTCAGGTGTTTTAACCCTTTGGGGTCTTTTTCCCCCTCCTTGGGCTTAGTTCTGTTGCTGCTGCTTTTATCTGCATAGTTAGGATGCTGCTTGGTCAGTTACGGTGATCAGTTATTACACAAATATAAAAGTACTTTTACTTTCATTCCTGAGTGGTAGAAAACAAATTTTTTGTGTAGGTGTGTTTGGTTAATTCATTTAATGTAATTTGTGTTAAAATCTAGCTGCAGTTAATACTTCAGAGATGTAAAGGGGGTGTTATTGATGAAATGATTTGTTCCAAGTGCTGTAGAATCTCCTGGAGTGCAGCTGGGTGTTCCACTGCTGTAATCACATTGGAGAGATTAAGTTAGAAACTGATTCCGGTTTTGTTGTGACTGGAAACACCAGCGACTGACAATCAGCAGGATTTGGGATTTACTCTAAGGAAGGTGTTTAACATGAGTATTTTTCTAAAGAGAATTAATGTTGGGAGGAGGGATTTGATACAGGGAACTTGATTCCTTGCAGCATGTCAGACTCAATATGGAAATGGGTGACAGAGGCTCAGGAATGAGTTGGAAACGCTGTACCAGCTTTGATAGTCCCATCCATTCAATATTCCTAACTTGTATTATAGAAAAAATATATTGCAAATACATTACACTTTTAAGAACTTTCTCATCTGCAGAGTATTTGTGTAATATTCTAGTCTTAAAATTTTTAACTGCAAGGAGAGAGTAGAGATGCAGTTTTTTTGTTATCCTCTCTTCAGTCGCACAGGAAGCAGTTCAGAACTACAGTTTTAACTGGTTCTTTCAGTTATTTTTAAGAATTTAGTTGTTTGGGTTTTTTTGTAGTCCCGAGTTGTATGACAGTATTTTACATTCAGTGCCCAAACTTTAATTGCAAAATCTTGCTAGGTGGAAATAAGGCAAAGAAATTAAACTTGAAGTACTGGAACACCCATGTCACCAGCAGCTTCATGAGATAAGATACCATTTTAGAATTGCATAAAGTATGTTTAATTTTGCAATTTTTTCTTTAATTAATGTGCTGATTGTTAGTATCTGAAGGGAAAGATTTTAATGTATGTCCTGTCTGAAATGATCTCATTTTTAAGATTTATTCAAGCATTGTTAGTTTTATTTTCATCCTTGGTCTCACACATGTGACATGTGCAAGAAGGCGTTCACATTTGAAAACTCCCAGAAGTTCAGAACTTGTGTGTGTTGAAACCAGTATTTAAAAAACCAGGGTAGAAAGCAGCCCTTGTGAATAATTGTCTTTTTAAACTGATTGGTTATGAAACCTCAATATGGAAGATACTGGGTGGAAGTACAGTATCATAATACTTGATTGTGCAGTGTAAGCAAAGCATTTCATTATGTTGGTGTATGTTTACTCACATTAGTTAAATCATGGTAATTTTAGTGTGTTTGTTAACGTTATACATCTCTGGTAAGTGTCAGTTTGGGTTACAGCTGAGAATTGCAGAATGGAATAGCTCCATCAGTATGTGTTGGGTTTGGTGGTGTTTTTCCATCCCAAAGGAGAAGTTTGGTAGCACTGACGAGGAAGTGGGAAGGTAGCAGAGGTAGGGCTGTCCTGTGTATCCCCCTTTCCAAGAATGTCACAAAGCCTCATTCTTCCCACATGCCCCTGCCTCCCCCCAGAGGAGGTTATTATTTTCCATCTCTTTTTTTATGCAGTTGCAAGTGGAAGGTCACTGGGATTTGTTTGATACTGTTCTGATACTGCTCTTGGTGTGTGACAGAAATCAAGCTCCCCAGGCTGAGGTGTCCCAAGGGACCCTTGAGCCCACTCAGTGCAGGGTCAGTGATGGCTCTGCAGAGTTAAATCATCCGGGGAGGAGAGGGAGGAGTGCAGCGTGAAATCCGTGCTCCCAAAACCACCAGAGGGTTCCTTGGCAGGAGCCAGGACAGACAGCTCTTACATAGGTTACAGAGAGGGTTTGAGAAGGAGAGGGAGGGCAGATGGGACTGAATTAAGCCTCTTAGGGATTAGGTATCTTTAAAAGTAAGTCTGAGGGTATCGCTACGTTTTGACATTTTCAAAACTTTCTCCCCATGTTCTCTTTAGATTTTCTTCCAAATTCAGTCTTTGTGTGAGACTGAATCTCCTAAGCTTTACTCCTGCTCTCCTGTGAGTGAACACTGACACCATTGACTGCTGTTTAACGTGCTTTTCAAGCAGCTGCGTTTTTGTCTGAGGCTATAAATCAATTTTTGAAATCAGCAATTGAATGTTAAACAGTGTTGGAGAAAGCTTGATTTTGGGGGTTTTTTTTTGTCTTAACAAGAAATTTGTAGAGCGCTGTTAATTAAACTTCAACTTTCCATGGATAATGCCTTTTAATATTTTGGGTTTGTACGTTGCCAGATCCCCTGAGTTTGTGTGTTATTGATGGGAATAGGCCTGGCTGTTGCTGCCTGGGCCAGGTGAGCTCTGTGCTCACGTGCAGTGCCCCACCTTCACTCAGGGAGCTGGGCAGTTGTTGGTGCAGGTGAAAGGCTGTTGCTGCCTTGGCACAGCAGTGATGGTGCAGGACAAGCAGCTTATCTTGGGCACAGCACAATCTCTCACCTGCTCCAGGGCTGACCCTGAGCTGTCTGTGTCTGACTCCCACTTCTCCTTGGAGCTTGTGAAGTCCGTCTGTTACCCGTGGCTGGGACCTTGAAGGAGTGTGACCTACAGGATCAGAGTCTGAGACAGCCTGGGGCAGGTTAGTTGGGCATTAAAGGCATCAGTTTGATGTAGTTGTAATGGATATGTGTTTCTTACACACTTGAAAATGCTGAAATTGGAATTGAAATCTTCTGAAACGGGTTTGGCCAAGCTTTGACATGTGCTGATGTATCTCTGCCATGTGTTAAAATGTTATTTATAGAGGGGGGAAGAAATTAATGCTGATCGTAGCTGAGTAGCTTGGTAAGTTGTGGAAGTAATTTAATTAAATGTTTGATGTTCCAAGTGTTAGAATTTATTTGTCAGTTTGGAAAAAAAGGCAACTTTGGGAATTTTGAGGTTAGGTGGAGTAATTTTGAGGGTACAAGCTAGGACCCCAAAAGCTCATGCTGATAATGAGGTTATTCTTGTAAGGGTGTGCTACATTTTGTAAAATCTTCGTCTGCTCTTGCTTAAAATTTTGTATTACCTAGAGCATTTAAGGTGCAGGAAAACCTCCTAAATTTGAATTAATGGTGCAGGGTAAGTACTGCAGCAATGCTGATGCTGTTTTAGAGCTAAAACAAGTATTTACTTACACAGATAGCTTGTAGAGGTCCAGGTACACTGATTCCTTGGGATGGATGCACGGATGGGATGGATGGATGGACAGCAGGCAGGGAGTTACAGTGTCTTTCAAATTACTTAAACTACTTTGGTTTTCCCCCCTCTGAATACTTTCTTTTTTAGGTAGGGATTGTTATACTTGCCAAGGGATGTGATATCATGGTTCTTTTTTGCTTGAGTGCGTAGTTGTGTCTCGAAAAGGGTAGAAAATTCTGTCCAGCTTGCAGAAATTATTTCTGGAGAGATGAGGCTGACTGGAAGCAGAGGAGGTTGGTTAAACGGGGCAGGTTTAATGTCATCAGTCCTATGGCCTTAAGTTTGGTTTGAAACAGTATTTTTCTCAGTCATTGTGCAGGGATCTTTTAACTGGTGCCTTAATGCAGGTGTAAAGCATTGTTAAATAAAAACAAATAAATCAGATGAAATTCTGTTTATTTCAAGCCCAAATAGGATGGGATTTTTTGAGCTTTAGTGTGACTAGGACTAGATGTTGGTAAATATTTAAAGTCCTGTTTTAAATTATGCAGAAAGAGTTGCATAGACACAAATTTCTCTATATGAATACACCATTAAAACAGTTCATTAAAGTAGTTTTAATGGTCACTTTGTTCAGTTTTTGTCTTGTGTTTCCTCATTAAAAAAGAAGCTCAGAAAGAAGTACTAGGCCTGTGATACTTTGCTTAAAAACGTTGTTAAATGAAATGACTGTATTATATTATTGCATGGAGGAATTAGGGTTGGATTTATATAACTTTTAATAGACTACACTTGAGATTGTTTTGTTCTGTTGCATGACTGCATCAAAAATACCTCTTAAGACATAATTTAATGATGAGTCAGCAAGCGATTTTCTTAGGTTTGTTTTTGGAATATGATGAATTCTAGTTCATATGCTGCTGAATAAAAATGCCTTGCTTGTACTGAGAGCATAAACCAAGCCTGAGTCCTGTGCCAAGAACTGTGAAGCCACTCAGGTACAATTTAGGGGTCTGTTGGGTTTTGGGTGTTGGATTCTCCCTTGGTGGGCAGCAGTTGGCTGTGGGAAGAGTTTTTTAAGCATTAAATGTTTAACTGTTCTTCACCCTTTGAATCACAGATGTTCCAGTTTGTTTTGACTGTTAGAGTTGTTTGGAGTCTAAACCAGATTACATGACTATCTTTTTAAAAACCCTGAAGGCCATTAAAATGGTCACACTGCCACACGTAAAAGTGATGTGTGGATAAATCACTTTTTGTGTGAGAAAACTAGGGTTTGTAATTGCTGTGGAATTTGGCTTTCAGTTAAGCTTTGAAATGTATGGATGTAGATGGCCGTGAGTCGTGTAAACAGCAAGTTCCATTGGAATAAACCACCTAAAGCCTGAAAAAAATCCTGTGATTGGGTTATTGTGTGTGCAGTGTGTGGCAGCAGCCTGCGCTTCAGAAGAGATGATTTCCCAGATTTTAGGAATTCTTTTCTCTGGCTCAACTCCCACTCTGGTTTGTTGTGTCTCGATACAGCCAAGCTGAGGATTTACCACGAGCAAGACTTGACTCTGCTGAAAAAGCTTTTGTGGTGGGAGGGTGGAGGAGAGCAAAGAATTGTCCAGAGTGACCCTGGGAGAACACGGAGATAAATGGGAGTGGGGGCTGTGGTGGTCTGGGCCAGGCTGACCTACTTTCATCCACAGCATTTCTGACTAGTGCCTCCTAAAGTCAGTATCCTTCCCCATGCCAAGAGTGGCGTTTTTCAGTCCTCTTTGTCTATTTCGTCAGTTTATTCAGCTGTTTGTTCAACTTTTTTGCCCTAATATCTCTGTCCTGAGTGTTTGGGTGCTGTTCAGTCAATTACAGCTGGAGGTGGAAGTTTATAGAAACTTCGAGGTGCTGTGAAATGCCAACAGGTCAGGCCTTTTTACTGGGAATCTTTTGTTTTCTGTAGATTAAATAGAAACTCTCATTTAGTGTAATTTTCTTTGTGGTCTTGTTAGATACTTTTTTTCAGAGAGTATCTAGGTGCAAAATACCTGAAAAGCTGCAGGAAGATAATGTTGGGGAGAGATGTTTTATCTTAGGTTTGTTATGGAGAGTTTCTGGAATAACAAACTTGATATTTAGAGTTTCTAAGCAGTTTCAGTTCTGTGCTTGAGCTCTCAGGTACAGTAACTCATCAGTTTAGCAGAACTCTGGAGAAGTAATTCTTGGGGGTTTTTTTTGATGTGAGGGGTGTCTTTAGAAGGCAAACCAGCCTTTGCCTGGGGCTTGTTTGAAATGATGCAACTCCTTACCCTGCATGGTGATTTTAAACTGGTCACAGGATGAAGAGCCGTTTGTGATCACCTCCAATGGGAATTTGAAGGAAAATGCTTTGTATACAGTTTCAGAGCTTAAAGTTCTTTGCTTAAGATGTAGGAAGGAACCAAGATGGGAGTTGGGATGCAAACAGGTAGAGTTTCTGACTCCCAGCACATGGGTCTTTTAAAAGTCTAGTATCTTAATGGATTTTAATATGAATTTATTAATTGTATTGAATATAAATAGTTCTTTAACAAAGATCGTTCTCTTTTGTTTTTAGTATATTTTTGGGGAGTTCAGCCCTGATGAATTTAATCAGTTCTTTGTGACTCCACGATGCTCTGTTGAGGTAAGATCTACTTTAAACTTGTTTTAGAAGTAACATTTGAAAGCTTCATCTCTTGTGTGAATTTGAAATACAACAATACAAATATTTCTTTATCATTCACTTGGCTTGCTAATTTACAAACTGAAGACATTATTCGGTAGTCTTCTTTCCGTGTATGTGGATATTAAGTCAATTTTCAGACATAAATTAATGATTCCACCTTCCGCTTGTCATCTTTCAGAGCTGGAGTAGCTGACAGCAGTGGTAGGATGTTGACAATGAGTTTTCCAACCCTGGACCTCAGCTTTGGTGGAGTTTTTTTAAGGGGTGGATACTGAGAACTTGCCCAGCAGAGTTGTTGGTTGTAAAGTGGGCTTTTAAGTTTTGGGAGCCTTTTGAAGCACAAGGATTCTTAATAATTTTGGCCAGGTGAAGCAGTGCTAACCCTCAGAGCTGTGCTCACAAGGAAGGCTGTGTGTGAGATCTGAGAAGTGCATCAATAATGAGCTAATCAGAGTGACAGAGAGAAGCACAGAGTGGAAAGAGTTGTCTTTGTGTGTTGGAGTTCATTACACACTCACGCAGTATTGTAGGCTCTTATTCTCTGCACTTCGTGGTAGAGAATGATGAAACCATTTTCCTTCGTAGGGAAAAGTTTTATCCCATTGTCCTAATCTCCAGACTTGAAAAATAATTTTCCTCTGGGTCAATTTCCATGTATTTCCTCCAGACATTTCCATTCAAACATTTCAGTCATGCTTCCATCCTGCCCTCTCAACATAAAGGAAATGAACACTTGAGCTGTAGATGGGGAAATCCTTTTGTCACAGTTTACAAACCATTTTTAATGTGACTTAGCTTCCTGTAGCTTAATTTTCCAAGGATAATTAGTGTAATAAACTGCTGAACAATGAAAGGGCACGAAGGGAATGGGGTGGGGTGGGGAGTGAGGGAAGTTCAGAAAGGAAAAAGAGCATTTCTGCTTTTTTGGGGGGAGAGCTGTGGTCTCTGGTCTGTGGGAAGCAGAAGAGATCTTTAGGGTAATACCTGTTAGCTGTGGTGATCCTGCTGTTTTCCTGCCATAAATGCAGTCACAGCAGGACATTTTCATCCCATGTAGTGTCACCTGAAGTGCCCCCCATCAGCTGTTCCAACACTCACCTTGGGGAAGATAAAAATGTCGTATCTTGACTTCTGCAAAGCTGTTCTCAAAGTATGAACCTACAGCATCAGAACCAGTGTGACTTCATTTTCTCAGTGTACCACTTACTGGTTAGCTGTCAAAATAAAGAGCTGTTGAACGATGTTCCTTAAGTTTGTCCTTGATCTGGTTCAGTTCAATGTTTTAATTACCTGGATGATGAAATAAAAATGATGCTTATTAGTTTTACACTAATTGGTGTAAAAAATTGGTCTGAAAAAGGCAGGGTGAAATTCAAGAAGGACGAGACAGAGATGATAATGCTGCAGTGGTGTTTGACACACATTGTGTTGGGGACATGTGCTGGTGTCCCTCTGAGGTCCCTTAACCACAGACCCAAGGGAGTAGCTAAAGCTAAAGGTTGTCCAAAATGTCCCTTTTACATGTGACATTTGTGACACATGTTCTGTCACATACCTGTTGGCTGAGATGGTTCACACGACCCAGTTATATGGAACAAGTCAGCTGTGCAAAGGTGCTTTTGATTAATCAGATATGCAGGGGACCAAGAGGCTGACTACTTTTTAAAAAATCTTTGTATTTTCTGAAGGTCTTTGATTTGGATAAAAGCGAAAATTGCAAGGTTTATCATAAACCGTTATAGACATGTAGAGTAATTTTTTTAGCTCTAACTAAAATTAGATTGAAGCTGTGTTCAAAATTGATATGGATAGTAGGTTCTGGAGCTTGACCCACTGATTCTCATTTTTGACTTGAAAAGATGGTATATTAAGATGTATTGAGGTTCAAAACCTCATGGATTTACAGCATGTGTTCTTTTTATAC
Organism: Edolisoma coerulescens; assembly: GCA_013397115.1. Lineage (NCBI taxonomy): Eukaryota > Metazoa > Chordata > Aves > Passeriformes > Campephagidae > Edolisoma > Edolisoma coerulescens. The sequence continues at coordinate 1,665,971 of VWZW01005771.1, forward strand.
ACTTTTGCAATGGAATTTCAGGAATATTTTTCTTGCCTCTTCTGATGCACTGGTGTCTGCAGTGCATTTAGAAGGCAATGTGTAAGTATCTGTAGCTTTAGAGAATTGAAAACTTCAATAAAGAAATCCTTTATTTGTTATACCATTGAATGACTATTTAGAATAGCATTGTAAAGCTGCACTGTCCCCTCAGTGTTGTATCTCCCACTGCAGAGCCAGTTCCACGTTCTCCAGGGAGCTGCTGGAATGCAGTGTGGCAATGGCTGCCAGTTCCTGCAGGCCCAGGAGGAGCTTTCAGCTGCTGAGGAGGTGTAGGGGCAGGTGAGGGGGGTCAGAAATTGCCCACCTGTGGTCCTGTCAACCCCTGAGTCCATAAAGTGATGCCACTGTTTGTATGAAATGTATTTACAAACTCTGTGTGTGGGTACGTTGTGCTTAGGCTGATCAGCTGTTCATGAATCCACCTTAGCTGAAACGTTTCAAGGGCCACACTGGAGCAGGTTGAGAGTCAAAAGGTTTAGGTGTGATTGTTGGCTGTGCAAAAGTTCATTTCATCCTTTCACAATTTGGTCTGTCCTCAGTTTTTGTCTAAAAAGAGGATATGATACGTTCCTCATCCTAAAATCAGGGTGAATTGATGAAGAAAGATCCTGATGCTGGGAGGTGAATCGCTTCAGAGGTTGGTGAGCCTGTAGTGTGTAACCAAGATAATCTTTATCTTTCAGTACTTGTGGTAATCTGCAAGGACGCAGTGTGGTGATCAAATCTGCAGCGTGGGATTTGATAAATATAGAACATGAGTTCAAGGCATCCTCTCCGAAAATCAAATCTCAATTATGATGTTATTTTTAAAGGATTCGGATGTTTCAAATGAAACTGATATCAAATGTTCATAGATTTGCTTTGCCTTTAAATAAGTTTCATTTCTTTTTTGTACAGCTCCCCCCATACAATGAAACAGTTTCATGTGGTATTAAATCCACAGGTAAGTTTCATGATGGTAAGAAATCAAGATTTTTTTTTTTTAAACTTCAAGATTGTGACACTTTCCTGAGATTTACTGTAACCTCTCTTTAAATATAATTGTTAGAACTTGCTCAGCACCTACACACATTAGGCAGGTTGGGTTTTTAAACTCCTTTACTGAATGATATCTGTGAGAGGTTTTGAAAATCCTGCATTGAACTTCAGCTAATTACAGTGGACATCTTATTCCTCCTTGACTGTGCTACCACACAGTCTTAAAATCCTGTGGAAACACTGTAGGATGTAGCTGTGAAAATGAGGGGGGCTGAAGAGCCATAGCATGAGTATTTTCTAGCAGTTACAGCAAGACTGCTCTGCAAGCAGTGCTCTGTTCTGTGCTCCCTTTGACTCTTGTTTCTGCCTGGCTTGGCTGTTTTTCTGGAGAATCCTGGTTTGGGTTTTTTTGTCTCTTGATGAAAGTGTGACTTGATGTACAAATACATTACAGAGTTCCCCTTTTAAAGCTGTAACACTCACAGGTCTCCTTTGCCTCATCCCATACCTCTTACAGCCTGGCCTTACTTCAGAGTTGCAAGAAATGGACAGGTAGGTAGGAGCTGCCCTGGGATCCTCACTCTATAAACTGAACTGTCACAATATTTTAAGCAGCAGGTAAATCAGTTTTTAGTTTCCTCCTTGAACCAGGGGAGAGCAAGGAAGCTGAGACTTACCCAGATGTATACGAAAATGACTCCAGATCTCCTTAGAAAATCACATAAATATCTGACTGAACGTTTGTCAGAAGTGCTCAGAAGAGGACCAGACTACACTTTAATGTTTAAGAACACCTGATCATTGTGCTTAGAGACTTTGGCCTTGCATTTAAAGATAAATAAGATAGGCAGTCAGAAGGACCACAGGTTGTCCCCTTTGAAAGCAGATCAGCAACACTTCGACAATTCAGGAGTTTTATTTAGTACAAGACCAGTTTTAGGACCCTGAGTAGTTTTAAATATGAGTTAGGAAGGTCTTTTAAAAAGCCCATATGGTGTGAATTGTCTGTTGGTGCCAGGGGCATCCAGTCATATATTGCTTTGTCTAACTGGATTTAAGTTTTGTTCTTTCAGACTGAGATTTTAATGTTCACAAGCCATACAGAAAGATGGTTTGTACAAATGTCTTTCAGATCATTCCTAGACCTTGAGAGAACCCCTCCCAGCCCTGAGATTAGGTAATGACAGCAAATTAGGTTTTGCTTGAAAAATGTCTTTAACAAGCTTGCACTGTACCGTGCATGCACGTTATCACTGTGATGGCTGCATAGGAAGCTGTGCAAACTAAACTGGAATGCTTGGTTATGCAGAATATTTCTATTTATAAATGATGACACACGCTCACCATGTTACCATTCCCCATAGTCTTCATTTTTTTCTGTACTTATCTTCAGTGTTTAACTTTATTACAGAATTAGAATATCTGTTAATATCTACTAGGAGTAATCAAATCATGGCTTAAGCTCTAATATGCAGAACTCTGTTCACACTAATTAGTACTGTGCATTCACAGATTTTGGGGTTGTACATAGACTGTCCTTGGAGCATCTGTCGGTGCTTGTTTCAATATGTGTGCCATGTTGTTCATGGCAGAGAGATCTGTTTCAGTCCATTCAGAAATAGAGCTGTGAACTAGATTGAAACAAAGATGCCCTGAAGCAAAGTGGAAAGTCAAAACAAATAAGAAAAAAAAATTACCTCTTATTTTTCTCAAATGAACTTGACAATCTTACAGCAAATGAGCTTCTGCCAGTCATTCCATAGAGTAACTATACAGTAGCTGCTGGTATTTATTATTCTAATCCTGCTGTAAGGTGTAAAGATTAATTGCTCAGCTGTAACTTCCTAATTTGTGTGTTAAATGCTACAGCATCAGTTATGCTCTTGGCAAGGTTTCAGCCCACGATGTTCACTGTGCCATAACTGTAAGGGATGTGCTCTGTTTTCTGCTCCCCAGTAGCCCTGAGTGGGCTCTTGTGATTGTTTAGTGTCCAATAAACTGATCGATTCACCAAAACTAGAAAAAATGCTCCCTTAGATGATGTTTTTTGCCAGGTTAGCTTTGGGTCACACGAGTGTTGGGAGCTTGCTAGGAAGAGAAGAGCAGGACAGGGGTACAGAGGCGACAACTTCTGTTTTGGGCTGTGATAGACTTGACTCGCCCATGAAGGGAAACCACATTCTTTGTTTTGAAGCAATTATTACATTTTTTAACTTGGATTTTGGAAAAGAAGTCCTGAATTATTTGAAGTGGTAGGACTTGAAAATGTGCCCAGTAATTCGTTTGTATCAAGGCTGGAGGAATATCAGGTGTTACCAGTTGTTGCCTGTGCTTTGTGCTGCTGTAACAAAGGGTAGAAAGCACCAGCTCTTGGTTCGTGCTTGAGCTAAGGAGTCGCTCCCCAAACAGATGAACTAATGAGGAATGGTTTGGTTGTGGATTTATATCCCTTAAATTGCCCGAAACTTTGCATTTGCAAGCAGAGAGAGCTGTGGCTGGTCTGGAGCTGTGTGTGCACAGCCAGCCCAGGCTCTGTGGCACCCACAGCCCCTGGAACAGGAGGTGCTGCCTGAGCTCTCCCAGCCCTTCCCTCTCCGGTGCAGATCAGGCACAGCTTCCCCCCTCCCTGGCTCCAGGCTGCTGATTTTTTAAAAAAGAAACTTCAGCCCTCACTTCTGGGTGGTGATGGCTCGTCAGTGATTGCAGAAGTGGTTGGTGAATGGCAGATAGACAGGGTGTTAAAAATGCTTTCTCACAGGGAGAAGGGGAAAAAAATTAGGAATTTGAAATTCACTCTCTTCTTAAGATGATTTAGAGAAACCAGATGTGTGTGGAATTTTTACCCTTTTTTATTTTAAAAAAGTTTCCTTTAGTCTGACTGGCAACAAGATTGAAGTTGGTATGTGACGTGTATTTAGCCAGGTTAATAGATCAAAGGAGAAAAGCAATTAACTTCTTTATAATTTGTTCATTAAATTATAATATGTTGGTTTTACATGGATAAGTCAGACCTCGACACACGTTGAATGTTTGGTACTCTTCTTTTGATATTAAAAAGTGCAGATTCTTGTTCCTGTCACATTTTTTAAAGCTAAAATATTTGTTAGGAGACTTTTCTAGAAACTACCCAGAGAGTTGCAAAACGGTTATATTGACAGTCATATATCAAAATATCCTCCACTAGATTGTTTTCCCATAGGATTATTTCCTTAGGTGTGTGAATAACTTCTTTTCTAGGAACTGTTGGTTGCTTTTTGTTGTGTTTAAAAAAAAATCCACCTCATTTTAGTGAGTCTGTGGTGTACTCGAAAATAGGCATTTGCTGACATGTCGTGCATAATGTAAGCTGCACAAAATCTTAAAAGTTTAGTGCTGTATCCACTTATATTCCTTTGGAATTAATATCTAGTGTTCTTTGGTTCTGTAGTAAGTCTTAAAAATTGGAAATGTGTATTTCAGCCCCCATCATTGAGGAGACACAAAATACTAAAACGTAATGTCTTTGAAGCAGTAACATACATATCATAAAGACCTGCAGAGCTTTAAAATGTCAGCTTACCTTCAAAATTCCTGAAACTGTTTCATTAACTTTATATCTTTACTTGATAGTTACAGAAATAGTTGTAGCTGAAGTATTCAGTGTTACCAGTTAGCACACATATATTAGAACAATAAATTCCATGAAATTGCAGAACTTGGTGACTGAAAATATTTTGCAATACTGCAGCATGCCATGAGAATATTTCTTAGTGTTTCTTTAGTTCCAAGGCAAATAAATAAATCAGTAAAACAAAAAAACCTGTTCATAATTTTTCAGTAGAACTCCTGTGTACAAGTTGAATGCTGATTTATGTTGAGGAGTGTCTGTTGTATTTCATGTCATGAAATCCTGGACTCATATATATCATTACTCTTACATAGTAATAAATCCAGTTGTGATAAAATTAAAGAAGTTATCAATGAGCCTAGAGGTTCAAAAGCTTTAATTGCAGTGTTCTGTACAATTAATGAAAATATTTTTCAGTTGTTAAGGATTATGATAAATCACACCAGGAAACCAAACCCAGCCCCTCAAAAACCAAACCTCAAATGTGGAAAAGTTAAAGAGGCAAAGGCTTGGATTTTGTAATTGTCAGTTGAACAGACTGGGTTTAGAAAAAGCGTGGAGTTAAGTATTACACCATATTTTATAGGCAATTATGCAGTAATTAATTTATTGCAGATTATTCCTGTAGTCATTGGACTTTAATAGTTTTTCTTAAGAGGTGAATTTAATAGGGGTTACGTGCAGGAGCTGTGCAGTGATTTGGAAGTTACGTAACCCCGGTTAAGAAAACCTGAACCATGCTCTCCTGTCTTTAAGAAAATGATCTTTTGAAAGTTTTCATGTCTGAGAACGAGAATTACTTTTGTTTGGGGAAATGTAGTTTGTTTTCTGAGTTATGGGAAAATAGGAAGGTTTTTTCCCTTCCTGTTACAGCTTTTTGATTCAATGTGATTCTCTAACTGAGATTTGCTTTTTCTTGTCCAGGGGAAGAGTATCAGAGAATTGAATTTGGTGTTAATGAAGTTATTGAGACTCAGTCATCTGTCCTAAATAACACCGACTACAGTATTTCGAGTACTCTGAATCCTCAGGCTCCAGAATTCATTCTCAGCTGTGCAACTGCTCAGAAAACCCCAGATGATGCTCTCAGCGACACAAACTACAACTCCATTGGCTGCCAGTTCAGTGACCCCACCCTGGCTCTGGACAGCGGCTCCAACGCTGAAAACGACGGCTTGGCTGGAGGCCTTGGGCAGAGGGAGCGGAAAAAGAAGAAAAAAAGACCCCCTGGATACTACAGTTACTTGGAAGATGTCCCTGACGGCGTGGCCGCCCCGGAGGCGCTGGTGAACGGCCACGCCACGGCCGCAGGACTCAACAGCCTGAGCACGGAGGACACGGAGCTGGCAGGAGACCTCCCCTCCCTGGCCACGCCGAGGACTTGCAGCAGCCCCGCCAGCTCCGTGGACTTCCTGGCCGGAGCTGCGTGTGCCGAGCCCGGCCCCGGCGCCGCAGCCCCCGGCAGGACTGCCGGGCAGCCCGAGGTGTGCCGCCTTCCTCATTCTGAACAGTTCTGCCTCCCCTCCGAGGCCGTCAGAGATAGCCCCCTAAGGACAGCTGTTGTACAGTCTTATGCTGGTACTGATACTACTGAAACTCTTGGTGTTACTAATGGACAAACACTTGAATCCTCTGGTGAGGACACAGCTGCCAATGGGGTAGAATTGCACACTGTGGAAAGCACTGACTCAGACCAAGCTAAGCCTGAGGAAGCTTCACCTACTACTGAGGCAACGGTCCCGCTTGCAGGATCAGTCCCTGTTAATCAGCCTGCAAAATCGTGGGCTAGTCTTTTTCACAATTCCAAGCCCTCTGCTTCCACATCTGTGGTCTATGTTGAGACTAAGTATACCCCTCCTGCCACATCTCCTCTGGTCCCTGAAAAACAGGTTGAAGTCAAAGAGGGACCTGTTCCAGTTTCAGAGGATCCTGTAGCCATAAAGATTGCAGGTATAGTTAATACACACGAGTGGATGTTACACTGGAAGGGTATTAACTCTGCTTGTAAACAGGAGTGTGCAATATTGATAGAGAACATTCCTCTGGTAATGAGCCGACTGTTCAAACACTGCCTGAAGGATGTCATTTGAATAAGCCAATTTGTATCCCCCTGAGTAAACATTCCAGCCAGGCATTGCCATGTCATTATCCCAGATACGGTGAAACTATTGCTGCTTGTCAAACAACTTGTCAAACAGTCTGTGCAAGTGATCTGTGCTTTGAAATAGGCTGGTTGTGTTCAGCTGTGTGCTGTTAGAAAAAGGAAAATATGTTAGAAAAGTTTGTTCTGAAAATGGTGTGTTATATTATCCAGTATTTACAATTTCGTAGTGTATTGCATTGCAAGAAGAGTATTAATATAATGATACCAAAGTAGCTGAAATTCCTGGTTGCTTAACAGCAGTTGAAGGGTAATGTCTGCACAGGTCTTGCTTTAGAAATTTCAATTCAGGAAATATTTACATATTTACTAATAGGCTTTTTGAGAGGTCTGTCCTTCCAATAATAGAATTATCCTTAACCATTATAAACGGTATTGCTTTATCCATAACCAGTGCTAGCTATTCCCAGTTCAAGAATAACCCTGAGGGGCTGTCCAGAGGGGACATCAGTACAGGGAATGAGTGATACAAAGGCTTTGACTCTTGGTCCTGTCATATTTGTCCTAATGAGAAATGCTAGAAAGTACAGGAGGTTGTTTGTACAGATTCAGCCAGAAACTGTTAAGTTCTCCCAGCTGGGTGCATTTTGTGTCACTGACTCATGAGTGTTGGAAGCAAAGTAATTATTTTAAATCTGTGAAGTGGTCCATGTGTGAGAAGGCTTGTGCAGAATCCTGCTGTTTATGCTACAAGCTAATTTACAAGTACAATGCCATTCTGAATGTGACAGCTTCAAGTCAGATTTCCACTCTTAACAGAAGCTGACCTGCAGATGATGTTCAGAGTGCCCAGAAGTGTGTGCTGCCTCTCCTCCCCTTCTTATTCAGCAATGGTTTCATTACTCAGAATTGTCTGTTGGGAGGAAAGCTGTCAGAATAATTTATATTTCAGTGTATTTTTCACTTAGGTGTCACAAACATTGTATTAAAACAACATATATATATCTCTATATATCTACATCTCTAAAAGCAGGTGATTACAGTCTGTATGAACCCCTATGGAGAATGTTGTCTTAAAATCTCAAGCTATTATTTGGTAATGTTTTTTTAGCTTAAAACTGTTTTGTGACAGTCATAAAGCTAGGATTGCTTGCCATAAATGGAAAAGGCTTTTTATCTTGTCCAAGTTGTTCCAGCTCTAAGTTAACTTTCTGGACTGTCACTGTTTCTGTACTGTTTTTTGCCACCAGATGGGAGCAGAGTTTTTATTTTGTCTTCAATGTGGTAAAACACCAATGTAACTTTTATCCAGTTTTCTTCTGCACCTTCACTATTAGCTTGTTGTTTGGGCAGAGGAATAATCTGAGTATAGATACAAGAAATTTATCTGGTCATTGTAGCTGATTTAGGTAGGAGCTATTGCTTCAGTTCCTGTAATTTAGATACTGCTGATTTCAGTGTAAAATGTCTACTTGAAGATCTGAATGCCATGTAATCAGTGCTTTGCTCTGTGCAAAAAGGTGTTTTTCTTTATTTTCTTTATATGTACTTGAGTGTTCTCTGTGCTGTTTGGAAAACAGGTACCCAAGTGCTTTGTTCATACACCCATGCTCAGAAATGTGTTACAAGAGTTTCAGTTCATGATTTCCAGGTCATTTGCTCTGTTCTGTACATATGTAATTCCAAATCTCCTGCCTGGCTGAGCATCACCGTGTGAGGGTGCATAGAGCTCTGTGTGTTTGTCAGAGAGAGCTGCTGGTGGGCTCCTTGTTTTCCCTGTGGCTGAGTTGAGATCCTCCTCTTGGATTTGCTGGGAATTCAGCAGCTTCAGCTCTTGCCAATGGGAATGAATTTTTGACCACAAGTGCCATAGGGTGCTGGACACAGGTAAACTCTGCACCTGAAGTATTTTGAGTTAACAGGCAAAATTCACAAATCAAATTAACAAGCAACCCGGTGTTGGAGTGCTGAGGTCCTTCTGTGCAATTTTTATTTAGAACAGGTGCTCGGCACACAGGAGAAGTTGCTTTTCCAGGGACAAGTTGATGGTTTGTGCCTTAATTTCAGTAGTTATTACAAGAGAGGTTAATGATTCACACACACCTTGAAGATAATGTACTGCTGCTTGATTCAACCTGCAGAGATCTGTGGTTTCTTCGGCCTCAAATTTAGACAGAAGCTACACAAGAGAAGGAGGTGATCAGTACTAAAAAATAAATAGAACAGACAAATTTCATGTTAATTTTGATGAGAAATGCTGAAGAGTTAATTTTAGCAAGTGTCCAAGATGTATCTGCTGTGCAGGTGCTGCACTTGTGTGTTTAGAAAGGGACAACTGTAGTAATTATGCACCACAGCCTAATTTAGATGCTAGGACAAACATTTAATAATTAATATCTAGGGGATAGTAAGGTTATAAATGGTATTGGTAAAAAATAAGACTCTTTGAGGCTTTACTTGCCACATTTCAGTTGGTCCCCTATGATTATAACCTGATAATTAATAATGCCTTATATAATGTAAATAAGCTAAGGAAATAAGTGATTGGAAAACTGTCAATTCTCTGAGTAGTCTTTTAACTGTTCTTGGTAATCTTAGGAAAAATTGCAGTGAGAGAATCTAAAGCAATTTTCTGAATCATGTTCTCTTGCAGTGTTTTCAATGTGGATGATGGAGGTAGCAGTGCCCATAAAATCTGTTTACAGCAGGCAGGATTTCAGATGAATGGAAGAACAGAAACGTTTAAGATCTGACTAAATCCGGAATGATTTTAAATTAGAAGGAAGGGAATCCAATAAATGCAAGTACGGAAGGATACAGCAGGACAGAAACCAAATGCAAGTACAATGTGAAGAACTAATTGTAGAAGTGTTAGAGAAAAGGATCTGGAAGTTCTAGGGGGTTGATGGGTGTCTTTAGTACAGCTGAAGGAGACAAAGGTGTTTTTTCCCAGTGTGTGTTAATACCGATTTACATGGAAAACATGGAAGATAACTAATTCTGCTGTTGAGGACTTGATGCAATGGCAGTCTTTGGGCATTCCTTCTGAAGGAAAATTTCATAGTGCAGCAGCAAAAATGAAAGTAAGATTTAAAAACCATGTGGGCAAGCATGGAAAATTTGGATTTAAATTTGTCTCGGATGATATTATTGGAGTGACCATGGATGTAAATCCAAATATACAAAAAAAATTCATAAAGAAGCTGGCGAGTCACAGTTCTGCCAATACCAATGATTAAAAGAAATTAGTTCAGATTGTAAGAAAGGTGTTTCAATGTTATTTAGTAGAAGATTTTTTTCTTCATTGTAAAGGTAGGTAAATGCTAGAGCAAGGGTTTGTGGAGCCATCCAGGATCTGGGGGTTCTATAAACTTCAGAAATGCAGCCTTATTGCCCATTCAAAGTGCATTCTTACAGAAATGTTTTTGTTTAGGGTCATCCAGCAGTGCTGTCCTGGGATTTTTCAATCACTGTTCGGGTTTGAGGAAAGATCTGAGTGACAGACACAATATTCTCTAAATCAGGGCCTTAAGCCAAGTGTTCAGTTCCTAACTTGTAACCACCCTTATCTCTTCAGCACGGACACCGTATCCACGGGGCTTCGCTTTCATTTACCTTTGGACTTGCTTTGATTAGGAAATTACCTTTTAAAAAAAAAATTGAGAGGTATTTGTAATAACAAAACCCAGTGAATGAACTTCGGCAAAATGCTTTCTGTTTACCAACAGAAATATCTAAACATTGCCTCATTTCACACATCAGCACCCTCCAAAGGAAATGAATTTTCTGGATGATGACATGAGCTTTCCAACAGGTTTTGAAATTCTAAGATATTCTTATGGTTGTAAGTGTATTTTTCTTCTGATACTCTTGTTAAAGTTCTTTTAGTTACCATGTAAATGTTAGATGCAAGCTGAAAATATGATGTTCAGTGTAATTGCTGTACACAAACCCAAGTCTTGGTTAAAAGAAGCAAAACTCCCAGGAACTGCACTGGAGCCTGCTCACAAAGCAGCTTTGTGACCACAAGAGGATGCTAAAGGTCCTAATAATATCTTTATTTACCATGATGCAAAAATGGGGAAGAGTTAATGTAAAAAGTTATTGATAGATATGAAAAATAGAAACTTTTTCCATTACTTTTTATCCTTATTTTCAACAATAATGAGTTATGTTAATATTGTATGTGTGAACACAGTTCAAATGTTGCTGCTCTAACAATGCATTCTGAAGTACTTTAGCAGTAATTTAATAACATATTTGAGCCTTCATTGAAAAGAATCTTCTTCTGCGTCTGTGCTACATCTTCCATTTTACATTTCTTTGCTGTCTGCTCTTCCAGGTGGTATGTTCTTTATGTAATAGACAACTGAATTAAAAATTCTCTATTATTTTGTCACTTTTATTTGGTTAGAACTGGTGTTATCTGCAGGAAATACGATCTTACAGATAGGGAGATAGCTTGGAAGTAGAAGGACGTGGATTTTGTTTGCAGTTCTTCCATCTCCTCTGCTTAGTTACAGCTTCATACCTCTGTTTTTGTACCTATGTCATGTTATCTGTTTAGTCCTTTAGTGAACAGCTCAAACTCTTCCAATTTATAGCATATAAGAGCTTTAGAGCCCCTCACATTTATTATAAAAATAAATAACCCCACTGGTATACAATTGCTATATTTATTTGCAATTTGTATTTTGTCTTGTATACATCTTTTCATTATTTTGCAAGTTTAAAGTATATGAGCTCCAGTATTTTCTTTAAACAGTTCTTATTTAGGTACCTAAATAACAGGTCAGGATTCCTGGAAAAGCTGCCTGTGTTGCTCTTGGTTTCATAACTGGGACAGACTAATGTGCAGTGGTTTCGAAGTTTTAAACTTGGGCCGTTGCTGAAGGTTTTGAAAGCAGGAAAGAGTAGGAATTACATTATGTAAGGCTGTTATCTCACATATTTTGGAAGTCTTAAATAAAACAGCCTGTTCTGAAGAGCAGGGTAACATCTGTCTGCGTGTTTGCACTGAGATGAGTTTGTTGTAAGATAGTGGATGGTGAAACTTCTGAACCGAGACTGCTGCATTGGCTTCATCTCTCTTCAAAGCAGAAACACGTGGGAAATGCTTCATAAAACTGGTGACAAGTGATTCCAGCTTAAGGCATTTTATATCTATGTATGTATCTATGTAGCAATATAAATAAAATATCTGGATTTAGGAAAACAAACATCCAAACCAATAGGTCTTGTTTTGGAGTGACAGTGATCAGTTTTGTGCCAGCATCTCCTGATCCGAATCCCGGGATGTCTTCGGCGGAGGAAGTAACATCTGATTTGGAATGTGAGCAGTGGTTAAATGGAGTGAAAATCATTTGCTGAACTTTCTGGGAATCTTTTTCGTTGATTCGAATTACTGTGTAGTGCTGCAGCAGATACCTGTTTGATGGCCATGAGAGATTTGTTGATGCTCAATTTACTGTTTCTCATTCTGCAGAAATACTGGAAAATGTAAGACTAATACATAAACCAGTGTCTTTGCAACCCCGAGGGCTGATCAACAAAGGAAACTGGTGCTACATCAATGCTGTATCCTTCCCTGGGAAAAAATTAATGCTCTTAAGTTAATGTGTTTATATTATATCTGTCAGAGTTTTTCTGGATTGTTCTGGTAAGTATTTTATAAAAGTGTTTGTCTTCCCAGATCCTGCTCCTGTGGTTAAAATGTTGAAGTGTAGCAGCCAGAAATTTTGGATCATTGAACCTGGTGCACAGGGTTCCCCTGCAGTCCTGTTTGCAGTTTGTTACCCGTGTCACAATATTTCAGAACTGTAACTTCTCCTGTCTGAAAGCCTTGTAATTCCTAGCAATGTTTCCCCATGACTGTATGCATCCATTTAAGTGCTTATTTCTCTTTTGCACTTGAAGTAACTGTTCTTACTCTTGGGCTTTGTTTTGCAGTGTAATTTTGATTTATGACCATTTAGGTTTGTGCTGAGCAGGTTGTCACTGTTGTATCACCTGTGTGAAGCAGCATTTAAATTAATCCTTCTGCAACCTTACATATGGAAGATGAGCTTGCTCTTAATGAGTTGGAGTTGTATTCCCCTGCAAAAAAACCTTTTATCCTGGGGAGCAGAAAGCACCCTTCCTCAGTGCTGTATTATGATATTAGTAAAAGTATTAATAATTTAAAAAAATTATCTCCCATGTCAGCAAGGCTGACTGCAAGTGACACTTTGGATACTGCTAGTGAAAAATATTAACACCAGTTTCAAGGCTGATCATGGCAGACCCTAATAAACCATTTCCAGACCAATGACTGTGCTTTAAACTAAAGCTTTTATCTTATATAACCAGTTCTGTACGAATTTGGTCACATACACTATACATCTTAGCTCCCATTTGTTCAATCTTTAAGTTTTACACAGGAATTCATTACTCAGTTTTTGCACACAGTAGGGATCAAATTAATCTCACTCTTCAGCTGTTGAGATCTATGCCTTATTTTGTTATTTCCCTTCCCTCCAGTTTTTTTAATGCATTCCCTCTGTTCACTGCTCTCACCAACTAGCACAGATTGTGATGTTTTTAGAGTATTATTCTTCCAGCACACTCTGGAGTTTTCCAGGTTGCTCCCAACTCTTTGCAGTGCAGAATGTCTCCCATTAAACGGGTTTTGCTTTGGTTGCAGGGGTGACTCAGCACCTTTAAGTTTCAGCTGGTTTCTTCTGTTCTTCTCAGAAGATGTGTTCCAGGTTTCTCCTGCCAGTTTTCAAATGGTTAATTTTAAAAAGTCTTTCCTGTGAAGGTTCTTTTCGTCTCCTGCTCCAGGATGAAATGTTTCTTTACCCATTAATTAAAGTTTTTGCCATGATTAAAATGTCAGCGAAATCACTGCATGTTACAAGATGCTGGGGTTTTTTTAGTATAACTTTTATACATTGCTGGTTAATGTTGTGATAAAGCCTCATCCTCTTTTCCAGTTTCATTCTTGGATTGATCTATGTAATAAAAATACAGCTCTGTTCTGGGTATCATTTTGCATATAATTGAGTATTTGGTTAATACACAGATGCCATTTTCTGCATATTTCCTTAATGCCACTGCATAGACCCTGCAAGCCTTGGTTGCTTGCCCTCCAATGTATCATTTAATGAAGTCCATTCCAATGTATTCCAAATCGCAGAGGCCGTGCACCTCCACACCAATGCTAGACAGTTTGTAAGTAGCTTGGGAAAAAGGAATAAAATTCTGGGATCTGGCTCAACTCATTCAGAAATACCTAACAATGACTGTTGTTAGAAGTTGATATGTATCCAGAAGTTTTTCGTGTGTTTTTGGGTGACACTTCTGTAATGAACTTGGTGTTTTACAACTGCTTGGCTTGTCAGGGAGTACATAAGTATCAGTTTTATGTAATGTTTAATATGCAGAAAGGAGCTGTGAGAGGTGCAAGGACCAGACTAACACTTGGGTTTCACTGCAATGGTCAGGTTGATTTTTATGTCTGAACTTTACTCAGATTTCGTGGTGATACCCTTTGATTCTGTTTTCCTTTGGCAGTCAGAATTACAATTGTTTCATTATTTGTCCTTCTAAGTCATAACTTGCTGCTCATGTCCAGTTGTTGCTTCCCTTCTGTTTCAGTGTTCGTTTAATGAATGAGTTCACTAATATGCCTGTACCTCCTAAAGCAAAGCAAGGTAAGTGGGAACAGGGGCACAAAGCATAAAATGATGGGGAGAAGCCTTTGGGGTACAGATCCGCATTGGGGGAGATGTTGCACCTTAGGTTTTTTTCTTCTGTTTGGTAAACCAAATGTACAAGTGCAAAAAGAACAGTTTTTGTTGAAAGTTCCCTTAATTGTGAAGATGTCTTCTAAGAACATGCCCTTTCTAAGAAAATCATTTGATATTCCCTGTGTTTTCCTCCACTTCCTGTACGTATTTCCAGCTGTTTGTTTATCAGATTGCTCAATTCTGCTCCTTAAATCCCAAACACTCACTTTGGTTTGGAGCAAAATGGGGCCATAACAGGTCCCTTAAGCAGCTGGAGATTGCCTGCAGGAATATTATCCTGGCTTCTGATTCCAGTGGGAAAACTTCAGAAGTGTCTGATTCCTGCTAATACATATTTAGGCTCAGTGATGATTATGGAGTGAGGAATAGCATATTTTTTGATGCAAATCAATTATCTTAAAAGGTTTCAGTTTCATCTTGATTTTAAACCGAGTCTGTTGTATTGCAAACTTGTAGAAACAAGCACATTCCTGAAACTATTCTTTATGTAACATGATAAGGAAATATCACAAGGAGCTGGTTGTTCCAGTATTTTCCAAACAGTTCAGACATTTCTGTGGTTTCTTTCTGTAAAACAAATCTTACTGGCTTATGCAACTTATTTTACTTGTAGGTCATTTTATTGTGTAGTTTTCAAGTGTAGTTCTGAGGCCTTGTATTTCCATTAGGTGGAACATTCTGTCAGGCTGTTCCTTGGGGTTTTTATTCTGCAGTGAGCAAATGTGATCTATTGGAATTGCAAATACCCAAAAGGTTTAAGGACGTGTTCTTTGAGTACAAAAGAAATGCAAAAATGTAAATAGCACTAGAAGTGTTCTTTTACTATGGCTGTGGATATTCTTGTTAGTCTTCAGAGTGTTTGCTAACTTTTTCTGACCATCTGGGAGTCTGTGCAGGGTGATGTGAGATGTTTTAAAACAATGTTTACAGATAAGAGTTGTGTTTTATAACTTCTGAGCTCAAAACACCAAAATCACAATAAAGCTATGAGTAAAAAAAAGTGCTGGACTCCAAGTCTAGTGATGTGTGAAGAGGATGTTGTGGTATAATATAAAAAATCTTTTATATATTGTTACTTATATTAATTCTTTCACCTTGCAGCTTTAGGTGATAAAATAGTGAGAGACATCCGACCAGGAGCTGCCTTTGAACCAACCTACATTTACAGGCTCTTGACAGTTATAAAGTCAAGTCTGTCAGAAAAGGTAGGACTTCAAATCCTTGACTTGTGGAATTGCAGTGCAGGGCAGTCACTGTCCTTAAAACTCTGCAAAGCCAAACCTCAGGCTCTATGCTCAAATGCCACTCAGCTCAGCTCACTGATAGCTCATCGGAATGAAGCTCGACTGTCTTGGGACCTGAATTCTAGGAAAATGTTAATTACAGGTTTGGCAGTTTGATATGTCAGAATAATGGGAAAATTACTGTTGGAGTGGAACATCTCTTTTTTAATGGGGTTACCAATCGATTTACATTTAAGAAATGAGCAGTTGTTCATTTTTATGAGGAATTCAGCTAAGACTGATTGAACGTCCAGAGACTTCACAATACTTGTTCAGGTTTAATTTCAATTTAAAGAAAAGATAATAATTCAAACTGTCCTTCGATTTGGCCTTGGCTTGACAGCAAATTTTAGTAGTGATTGTAAAGGAAATGTGGGGGGAAAAAAATTCCAACTCACATGTTAAATGGAATTTGTATTGAGAAGAATGCAGAAATTCTTGTAGCCATTGTGGAGCTTGTGTGTGTATTTACTGCTTAGGGCAGCTTGGTTTTAACTGGTTAAAAATTTAAGTGTTGTTATAATAAAATTTAAACTTTATTTGGCATTATAGCTTTAGACTGAGTAGTTGCTAAATTAGCTAAGTTAATAGGAGAAAGCTGCATGTTCAGTGAACCTTCTGTTAAAAGGAAACCATGAAAATATCATAGAATTAATTGAAAAAAATACTTTGTTCAGGGCAGGCAAGAGGATGCTGAAGAATACTTGGGATTTATCCTCAATGGACTACATGAAGAAATGTTGACCCTCAAGAAACTTCTCTCTCCACATAATGAAAGTTAGTGGATTTTTTTTTTATAGCAAACAGTTCATTTCAAATACTGTTTTTGTGTGGTGATTCTGTAATACAGAGTAATGCTTGGAGTAGATGTCGAGCTAGAGATAGAATGCCATGTTTTAGAGGACTGGGATATTAGCAAATAGTATTTTGTTAAAGTCTGGATAAAACGAGTACATTCTGCCCAGTTTATGAATGATCTGAAGAGTTACTGGGTTTCTGGAAAGGCATGATCATTCTGTCAGTACTCTGAATGACAATAAGTCACATCCCTGGTTCTCCTAAATAACAAAACTCAATATTACACATTTTTACTGAGCCCAGCTGAGCATTACTGGGGGCCAGCTCGAGGTGACCAGTCTTGTCGTAAGCACAGATGTGTCTGTCATTTATAACACCTGCAATGTCAGTGGTTTTTGGCTCTCTCCATGGGAGTTCAAAAATATATCAGTGTCTTTTTCCCTGATCTTTAAACCAGCTGTTAAGATCTTTATTTTTTTTTAAGTGGAAACTTCTAGAACGATGGCTAATTTATATCTAAAATAAACCAACATACTAAATTCTTTGAAAATTCTTACTGACGAACATGGGGGAGAATTTACTTTGAAAGAATTCTAGTAATTTGTATGCAGAGTAAAATTCTGTTTCATTTCATAGTGGCTTTAGTTTGAGCCCCCTGAAACAAAATACTGTGAGACTTACCCAAGTATAGAGTTCAGATCACTAGTTATCCAATATCTCTTTAGTAGGGTAAATTTTTTAGGATATAAAGTCACTCCATACTTTGTTCCTTAGCTGTGTGCAGTTTATAACCTCCTGACTTTGGCACGGGCTGGAAAAATATTTGCTAAGCTTTGGGTTCCCTGTAAAATGCCTGTGCAGAGAAGGAGTTGTATTTAATAATGGCATAATTCTCTTTCCAGAATAACACTTGACTTTCTAATTTTCTACCCCATAAATTTACTACTAAAAATATATCAAACTTTGCTATTTACATACAGTCATCAGTGAGCTGCCTTCTGTTAATACATGGATGTGTCCAGCTGGGAGCAAGCCTGGAATATACTTCTTCCTTTTTATTTATCAAATCTATGATCTATGAAAACATTTTATCCTCAGAAAATAATTTCTGTTTGGTTTTTTGCTTTTCAAATTCTTTATCTGTCTGGATATTTTATTTGTCAAAAAACCCTCAATATGTTTTTTTCTTGGTCACTTGAAGAACTGTCGGTGTCCAACGGCCCCGAGGCTCAGAGTGTTCCCAAGGAAGAGGAGCAGGAGGAGCAGGGGGAAGGCAGTGAGGATGAGTGGGAGCAGGTGGGACCTCGCAACAAGTCCTCAGTCACTCGCCAGGCTGACTTTGTCCAGACTCCAATCACTGATATTTTTGGTGGTCACATAAGGTACAGTTCCTTTTTCCTACAAGTTCTTGACTTGCAGTGGCTGAATCTTTTGAAATGTGTTAAATTGTTTTAACTGGTTTGATATCCCAAACCCTGAATTGCATGTAGAAAAGGAGTTTGGAATATTTATGCTTTGAATATTGTCTAAGAATTCCAAAGCATTTTAGAGCTACCTAGTTTTCATGACCTCTGAGGAGTCTCACCTCATGTTGTAAATAAGGAGACTGAGAGAGAATGAGATTTACAGAGTTAAATCTTGATAGTAAAACAATCAACTAAAACATAAAATTGTGGACTTTCAGTTATTCAGACCCTTAATGCTTCCCAGAGAAAAAAAGCTGTGTTTAATAGTAAATAAATGTTAAAGGCAAAAAAAAGTCTGGAAAAATGTAAATTGCTACAAGATGTTACTGGAATGAAAAGAATGTGGGATATTACTTATACACAGGTCTGATACCAGACAAAGGCAGAAAGTAGATACTAAAAGAATATTTTTTGGAAAGGAAGCCTCCTGACTTGTTTGGAGAGATGTATAATTTAAAATGAAAGCAAAGTAAACACTTGCTAAAAACATACTGCAAAACAAAACTGCTAGACTTGAAGAATTATTTTTAAATTGGAGACAGACACTTAATTGCTGGTGTTTGACTTTCTGTGTTGCCAGATATTCAGTCTAGAAGTGTGAATAATGTGGGCTAGAGCCTTCTGCCTGGGAAATGCTCTGAAATTATTCATTCTTCTGGGTTTTGAGCCAGACAGCGGGTAAATAAAATTATATTTTCCATAGAATTTGGCAGACAGATGTTTGTAGGTATTGATGGAGTCCTGCATCGATGGTTCACATACCCAAGGTGGTGTTAATAGCCCAGGTATATTTACCAGAATTTGTCAGAATTGTTTAATTCTCTGTATGATTCCATCAGTTTTTATATTAAAAGTACTGAGACAATGCAGTTTTCTGTAGAAGTGCACAGAAAACGATATAAAGCAAAGGTAAGAGTGGAAAAAGGCAAAAACTTGCACTGAACAGAACCACAGGATCTGCTGGCACCACATGCACTTTATTTATCCTTCACACCAGGGCACACAGCTCACCACTGAAACAGCATCCCATGGGATCTTGGAAAGCTTCATCCTCTGGGGGTGGAGATAGGAAGGACTGAATATAAAACTGCCAGTAGAATTCCACTAAATGAAAGCATCAGAAACTGGAAAAATCCAATGGGAAAAGCAGTGAGGAGAAGATGATTCCAATTGGCATCTTTCAGCTGGGGAAACTTCAGACTTGGGAATTTTTAGGCTGTCCTTGAGAGGCTCGAGTCTATTAAATGTCAATTTAGGCATAATTACTTAAAAAACCCCAGCCTGTAAAGTCTTTCTTAGGAACATGAGGCTTAAGTGGGAAAGTACAAAGTTTTCCTGAGAATTCTTGCAGTGCCCGAGTAATTTTTCTTTGAAAATGATGCATTTTCCCATGTCCAGTTGAGATTTGCTGTTATCCTAGTAAGGGATATTGTTACAGAGAAATCATAGCCCAGCAAAGGTTTTGCTGTCAAATCAATTTCTGCATATCTTGTGAAGAAAATATTCTGAAGAGGTGTTACAATGTAATTTCAAATAATACTTTTTAAAATAAAGGTGCTGCTGTTTTTCATGCATTCTCTTCCCTCTAAGGGATATATATTTGCCAATATAAAGCTGCACAGGCTTTCTGTTGGTGCTTCAGGGCTTTGCCTGAGTAAAAGGGGCTCTTTTGATTATTCTGAACATTAAAATGAATCTGAACATTAACATTTCCTACCCGACCTGGAAATATTCCAGCATGGCCACATGGATCCGAGCTGTATTAATTATAATTCTGGTTTCAAGCTTTGTAATGCACAGCAACATAGTAATTTATGTGCATGGCCAAAGCCTGGATACAGCAAATGATGGGAAGAAAAGGAACTGCCAGTCCTCTGTGGAGCATAATTCATATTTCCTATGTCAAGATTTAATCAAACAATTTAAAATCACTGTGAAATTGGTCTTAGTGAAGTGCCTGAAAATTTTGTGTATTTTCGTTGGGGAATCTGGAATCAGCTGTGATTTTTACAGTAGAACACAGATAAGCACTGGCACTTGGCCCTTTTGAAGAGCTGTTGGAACACTAACAAAAAGAGCCAGGAGGTGAATTTTTTTTAAATGCTTTACCAAAATTTTCAGTCTTTTTCTTTAAACTTTGGATGCTTATGTAATTACTTCGCATAAATAAAACAATTCAGCTACAATCCCATTCAGAATACTCTTAGTGGATGTTAAAACCATTTAAATTGGGGTAAAGTGGAGGCTTCCTATTGTTAAAACTTGATGTTTAACCTTTATATTTGTATGTGTCGCCTTGAATTAACCATAAATTGAGTTACTTAAGTCACTCATTCTTCCTTGAAGGTTCTGTCTGGTTGAAAATCAGGCTTTATTACATTTTGATTTCTTTTTTTCTCCACAGATCTGTTGTTTACCAGCAGAGTTCCAAGGAGTCTGCCACGCTGCAGCTTTTCTTCACTCTGCAGCTGGACATCCAGTCGGACAAGATCCGCACCGTGCAGGATGCCTTGGAAAGTTTGGTGGCAAGAGAGTCTGTCCAGGGATACACCACAAAAACCAAGCAAGAGGTGTGCTCTGTTCACCCCTTATTTACAGCCAAGTGCTAAACTTCACTTAAAAGGGTTTTCATAGAGCTCTGCCTTTACAAAGAGTTGTTGGAACACACTTGAACAAAAGAGGTACAAACCTTTTCAGTGTGTCCTGCAGCAGTGAAATGCCAGCTCTGAAACAAAGCCAGGCCTATAAATAGCTGGGGTTTGAGTTGATGTAATAATTTATTGGAGATTTTACTGGAGAATATACTAAATTAACAGGCTGAACTGTGGTAAAGATTCATGTTATTATGTTTAGTGTCATAACTTACTGATTCCTGGGGATTGCCAGATGCTGTCAGTAAAGGAGCAGCTCTTGCAAGTACAATTTTGTTATTTTCCGTTTACAAATAATACATTGTGGTAATAATTGCAATAGAAAAGTACTTGCAAGGAGGAAAAGCGTGCCTTTGCTTTGGCAGTTTGAGAACTTGTGATAGAGGATAATAATTAAACTTTCCTCACTAAGGCCTTGCCTTGCTTCCTGTGGTGGGCAGGTAAAGGCAGATGGTAAAGGCATCTCTGGTGTGCACGGATTGCTCACGTGGGAATTTCGTGTGCACTCTTGGTAACTCTGGAATTGTAGGTGTTCCCTCTGACTTTCATGTTTGTATCAAAGTTTCCAAAATACTCCAAGTGAGAATAGGATTAGATAAAGAATGGTTCGTTTTCCTTGAAAAGCTAAAAATGAACAGTTTGCCTTGAAATCTGTTTTCCTTGAATATTCAGAACATTTATTTCTCCAGTTGTTTTCCATGTGAAAAAGACATTTGCAATTCAAGCTGGTTATGATTTACCACAAATATCTTGTTTTTACTTGCCATTCATTTTTTTGGTTTTTCCTGCAAATGGTTTAAAGTTTTTGACTGATAACCCCATGCTGGGTTGAAAGAAATGGGTGTTCAAATTAGGTGCTGCCTGATATTTTGGAGTTTGGATGGAAATATAAGCCTCCACTGTGTCTTCCAGATCTTTTTTCAAAAAAATTCAAGTTCAAATAGTTGTTCTTGTATTAAAATTGTAGTAAGAACACTGAGTATATTGTCTGTAGAACCTTGGAAAAAGATAATACTTTTTCCCTATGAGTTACTATTCCACACTTAATAGGTTCTAGCAGAATCAAGCCATGTATTGAAAAATAATATGCTCACAGTTACCAATAAGGAGATTTTTCTCAATTAAAAAATGGAGAAAAACCTTAAGCAGTTATTTTGAGAAATATTTTTATGTCTTCATTTCTAGGAAGGCAAAACATTTTTGTTCTGCAATTCTGAGCTTGGCTCCAGGTTTCCAGGCAGAAATTTTGTGGATCATTTGGTTATAATTATATAAAAATCACTATTTAGTAGAGAAAAGTCTGGTCATAACTCATGTTTTTCTCTTTGAAAATACTGAGTTCTCCTTAAAGACAACGTTAGGATTGAAGATCCAGTGGGCTTTAAGTCATAAACAAGTGTTTATCATAAATTAATACTTCAATAATAACAAATCTGGGGCTTTTGCTGCTCGTGTATTTCAAATGAAATACTTACTCCTTATTTAAAAGAGTAATTTTGAGGAGGTAACAAAAAGTTACCAAAAAATGACAGCTTTTCTTCCTCTGTGGGTGTCAGGTGGAGATCAGTCGAAGACTCACCTTAGAAAAGCTGCCCCCTGTTCTCGTTTTACACCTCAAGCGCTTCGTGTATGAGAAGACCGGAGGATGTCAGAAGCTGATCAAGAACATTGAGTACACTGTGGATCTGGAAATCAGTAAAGGTAAAAGATTTATGAACAGAACGTCCCCCTCTTCATGGGTAAGATAATGTTGTATGTCCTGGGGGTGTCTGCGTTTCAGTTTTCTTCTGCACAAGATTTTGTCTTCATCGTTGTCTGAAAATGTGGTCATTTGGGTGAATATTTTGTGGGGGTTTTTTATGATGAAAGATCTTAAAACCTTTGGTGCTTCCTAGACAATGGGTTGGCCAAATGAGAGCTTCCTGTGGATTTATGAAGTAAGGATATGGGCTGCTGAGGGCAAATATGGGAAGTGATCCTCTTGGATGAGGGCTGTGTCCCTATACAAGGCTGTTGCCAATACTAGATATTTTTATCACAAATTTAATTCAGAGAAGTGTCACATTATTAAATTATTAGTGGCTGATGGAAGGAAACTGGTGTTTTATTGAAAATGCAGACTGAAGGTAGACAATCCATAATGCAGAGGTGAAACAAGGATCCTTTATTTAACAAATGTCCTAGGAGATACTGACTTTAAGTAGCGTGACATTGGAAATTGTCCAGCATCTGTAGCTTGCCAGAATAATGCCTTTTGTTTCGAGCTGACAGATGGACTATTAGCCAGCCAGCAGCTCAAATAGGAATAAATAAAATGAATGTATACTCATATCTCAACTGAGGTAAGGACCTTGTCAGGCAGTGCCCTTTTGCTTTACTTAATACTTTATTTTGCAATTTTCCTTTAACATTGTAAGCATGACTCGGAATCTGAAATTGATTTTGTCGTTGTCTGACAGCAGGAATAAAAGGGGAAAAATGGAATAGTCTGATCTTTTACTCTGTCTTTTTTTCCCTTCATTTTTTGATGATATTTTTAAACCTTTCATGAACTGCAGTGTTCAGCAAACCTGCAAATTCACTCCCTTGAATACCAGTTATTAGAGTCATGACCATTCTTTAAAGGCTGCAGAAGAAATTTCAGTTAAATGTTCTCTTTTGTGATAGTGTTGGTTTCTGTGAAAAATAATTGATCCTCTTGATAAGGAATTTCTAATTTGTGACTGTTTTTTTTCTCCTCCAGAGCTCCTATCTCCTGGTGTGAAAAGTAAAATTTCAAAAGGCCAAAGAACCTACCGGCTCTTTGCAGGTATTTTATCCATGTGGTCCCTGTATTGCAGATGCAGATTCTGCATATGGAATTGTAGAAACACTGGAGTTCCCTGGGTTATATTCAGTGTTTTCTTCTAAATTGCACTGAAGTACCTTGTGGGTGTCAGAGTCTTGTGTTTAGAGGGGTTTGTTTAGAATCAGGAGATTTGGTGTGCTGGAGAAACACTGATTTGGACACGGGCTGGGAGTGCCAGGACAAGGGAATGACTTAGCAGTGCCAGAGGGCAGGGTCAGATGGGATTTTGGAAGAAATCCTTCCCTGTGAGGGTGGGGAGCCGCCTGCCATAAGGATTGGGCAGGACACAGGGACCTAAAGCAACTCCTTGGTTTTACAGCCACATCCCAGGGCACGTCCCAGTTTCCTTTTTCCAGATATAAAGATTGTTTGAGCCATACAGAGCCGAGATGTTCATCCCACCCAAGCCTCTGGATGTCATCCCATTGGGATTGACATGGACATCGACCACAGGCAGCTGGAAAATCTCATTTTCCACTTCCCCAGGGGCAAACCAGTCCCAGTAACCATCAGAAATACCACCAGGGGAATATTTGGGATGGAGATTTGTCTCCTAGGACACATGGACACTTTCTTCCCTGGGAGGGTGGGGAGGCACTGGCACAGAGAAGCTGTGGCTGCCCCTGGATCCCTGGAAGTGTCCAAGGCCAGGTTGGACGGGGCTTGGAGCAACCTGGGATGGTGGCAGGTGTCCTGTGGCAGGGGGTGGGATGAGCTTTAAGATCCCTTGCAATCCCACAGCATTCCATGGTTCTGTGGCTGCCCCACCTATGGACTTCTCCATGCTCCCTTGGCCCAGAGCTGGGGGTGTCCAAGGCCAGGCTGGACAGGGCTTGGAGCACCCTGGGACAGCGGCAGGAGTCCCAAGACAGGGGATGGAACAAGCCGAGCTTTTAGGTCCCATTCCACCGCCCAAACCCAGGGAACCCCTAAACCCTGAGGCTCTTCCCTAGAGCAGCTGCCAGCCTGGGGAGCCCCGGGTGCCATTTTCCCCTGGAAATGGGGGAACATTTCCCTCTCTGTCCCGCAGTTGTGTACCACCACGGCAACAGCGCGACGGGCGGGCACTACACGACGGACGTGTTCCAGATCGGGCTGAACGGGTGGCTGCGCATCGACGACCAGGCCGTCAGGGTCATCCACCACTCGCAGGTGGTCAAGGCGGCCCTGGAGCGCACAGCCTACCTGCTGTACTACCGCCAGGTGGACCTGCTGTGACCCCGCCGCCCCGCCCTGTACAACGCCAACTATCACTAACTTTCTCTCCTGTAAATGCTCTTCTGAGTGAATCTTTTTTCCTTTTTTTTTTTTCNTTTTTTTTTTTTTTTTTTTTTTTTTTTTTTTTTTTTTTCCCCTCTTTTTTTTCCTTTTTTTTTTTTTTTTTTGGTCCCCTTGCAACTATGGGATAGAGTGATAAAGGAAGCTGCCGTTTGTGCACAACGTAGTTTGTGTTGACTTTTGGCTTTGCAGAATGAAGTCGCTCGGTTGGAAGCCTCGTGAATCACAAAAATATTAAAAAGAAATAAAGTTCATCCGAGTTAATGCTGAATCCTAAGAGAATAAAAAGGGGATTTGCATTTAATTCCCACTTTCTAATTGCGTAGTAGAAGAAAACCCTGCACCAGCAACAGAACTTGTAGATTTCTGTGAAAATGTTTTATCTTTACTTCAGTAAAAAAAAGAAAAAAAAATTAAAAAAAAAAAAAATAAAAAGCTCTCTCTGCTTCCCCAATAGTTTTTTGATAAGTGGTAAAATATGAGCTGATGTGTATGAGATGGAAATGGTCCTTTGTGCTTCAAAACATGTACAAACTGCAGAGTTGCTGGTTCCTGATAGGAAGACACATTTTAATAATTGTGCGATGAGAAACTGCTTAAGTACACATTGCAGATCAAATATTTGGAGTTAAGATGTTAGTCTATATAGATGGGTGATTGTAACTTTATTGCTATTAAGAAATTTCAAACTGCATTTATGCTTCTGTGTACATGAAATTAAGAAAATGGGCAAAATAATTAAGATTGATATTTCTTTAAGTCTGCTTTGTTTAATTTTGCTGTCTGCTCTCCTATAATGTTGAGTTCCTAATTGTACACAGTTTAGTGATACCTAGAAGTATAAAGTTGTCGCCCATCAATAAAAGTCACAAAGTTGGTTTAAGGTGTGTGTGTGGGTTTTGTTTTTCCTCAGGTGTGAATCCTTCCCTCAGAAACTCCGAAGGTTTCTGTGTAGCACTTCTCAAGGCGTAGGGAGCCTTCCCCAAATGAAGTGGAGATGATTTTTCTTTTCTAACTTCTTGAAACTTCAGAAACATTCCAATTTTGCGTTCAGGTGGAACTGAACTTGGAGGGGAGAGGGAAAGGGCTGTGGCAGTTGCAGGGCTGAGCACTGAGCAGCCACGAGAGGGGATGGAATTCCCTCTGTATCCTCCTGAAAGCCCTGCACTGTTGTTTCTGAAGTAGCTGATGCATTGTTTGTCTCTTCTTCAGCCAGCTGCCATTGTCCTGGAGAACTTCTGGTGAAAATATTTCCTTGATCAGCTTCCCATTGCTTTCTCTCTAAAAACCCCTATATATTATTTAATTCTTCAGTGATAGTGGTGTTACATCCTTATTCCATCATGGGATGATGGAAGCTCCCTGGCTTGTCCTGACTCTTCTGGCCTCTCGTGCTGTCCCACACGGGAAGGAGTTTCCTGCCCTGAGCTCTGGCTGTAGGAAGGAGCATCCCAGCCCCCTGGCTCTTTGGGGTGGTGCTGGTGTGCTGGGAAAGTTTAATGATGCTCTGTCTTCGTTTTGGATGTCCAGATGTATTGTTATGTTTTTGCTGATTTATTGGTATTTTCTGATTTACAGATGGTGACTGAGACAAGGCTCGTGATTTTGGTGACATTCCACCAATCCCCAAAACAATTTTCTGTCCAAAGTTCACTTGGATTTTGGTGTTTGCAGGGAAAACCTCAGCTCCTGGAGCTGGGGCTGCTGAAGGATTGGTGCTCCCAGGGCTTCCCTGTGGTGGGAATTGCCCAAGAGCCTCCCTGGTGAGAACTTGAAATCTTGGGGGATTGGGAGGTTGTTCCAAAAAAGAAAGAAACCAGGTTTTGAACTTACTGCTCTGTGCTGGTTATTATTCACATCCTGTTTCTGGAGCCTGGTGGAAGTGGTTTTCTGTACAGCAGAAATCCTGGTTTTAATTACTCCTGTGCCTGTGTTGGGCATTTATTTAGCTGTGTCTCCAGGGTGTTGTGAAGAGGTACATTTCTGATAGTGCAGGTTAACCTGAACAGCCCAGAGAAAACTGCTGGTGATGAGTAATTAAAACAATACTTGATAGAAGTTGCAAGTGTTATTATTTTACAGAAATGGCAATGAGTCAGTGGCAGTTCAAAAATCAAGTGCTGAAATTCTCTCAATAAGACTTGCAAGTGTCTCAGTATCACTTAAAAGCGAATTTTTGAATTTTTCACTGAGGATATTACAAATGTATTTGTCACTAAAGTCCTTCTGCAGTGTATTAAAAGGGAAATAAAAGTATGTGGCAACAGTGATGTGGACACACAGCCACAATTTTTATTTTCTGTATTAAACTCCTCCCATTGTTGCAAAACAAGGGGTTTGCAGCTTTTGATCATTTGCTCTGTGTGTGATTATGTAAAAGAAAATCCCCAACACCCACGACAGTACACCGTAAATCCGGTGGTTGATTACTGAACTTTAAACGAGGTTCTGAGAAATGGGGTTTTTTTAATGCACAGTGAGATCTGAAGTTTTCAGAATGAGAAACTGGATGTGCAGGTCCAAAGGGCTGTGGGGAAAACCTTGTGCCATGAGCCAGATGTGCAGGGGAAGGAGGATTATTAAAGCCACGAGGTGTTAGGGGGTAGGGGAAGGTGTTTTGAGTAGGAAACTGCTGTTTTCCACAATTTCCTCTGGAGATGATGTCCCTCTGGGGCTGGGCTGCAGCAGAGGGCAGTGCTGGGTTGGGCCAGGTCTGGGGGGGTCCAGGTCCAAGGCTGCTGCCAGGATTGATCCCGAGCTGTCAACAGAGGGTTTCTCTTTGGAAATGTGCTCTAAATCTGCTTTTCACTAGGAATGAAGAGCGAGCCTTGGACGTGCAGGGGGTGTTCCCAGCATGCTGGAGATCCGTGCAACTGGGGGTTTGTTTCAGGTTGTTTTAATGACCCAAAAGGTTTTTTGGAAAGGATTTGTGTTGGCAAATACCCAGATGTGGCTGCAGAGTTTGTGATTGCCGTTCACCTGGGCTGGGGTGAAATCTCCTAAGATCGGTGCTGGGTTAAGAGACCTGAACTGTTCCAGGCTGCAGATGTGACCAGGGAATATGGGCAGCTGTGAGAACAAGGTGAGGGCTTTTCATGGAATCTCAGAATGATTTGGACCTTAAAACTCATCTTGTCCCACCCCCTGCCACCGGCAGGGACACCTTCCCCTATCCCAGGTTGCTCCAAGTCCCATCCAGCCTGGCCTTGGACACTTCCAGGGATCCAGGGGCTTCTCTGGACAACCTGTCCTTCACTACCTTCATAGTGAAGGATTTTGTAGATTTTAGTTCATATTTGACTTGTACTCAGTGCAGTCTGTGGTGCTCCCCAAATTTTCTGAAATTGCTGCAGCTTGTGTTCTTATTTCATTGTTTTACCCCAGCTTTTTCCTGGTCACCAATGAAACAGCACAGATGTATGGGGAGTTGTGTTCTTGCTCATCATCAGCTAATGAAGCATTTGGGGGAATGTTCTTTAGTATGAGAAGGTGGAGGAGAAGCTGCAGATCAACCTTGGTGATCAGTCCTGCCCCAAAACAGGAGAGCAGTGAGAAGGAACAAATAGGGGCTCACAGTGCCAAGTAATAATTGTGTTTGGGAGCCAATCTATCAATGCTTGGCTTTCCCTCCTGTGATTTGGATCCCCACACTGTTAATTCATCTGCTGGAGTAGCCTCTGGATTGCCACGGCAGCATCGTGGTCAAGAGAGGGGCATCTCCACCCTGCTGGAGTGATGGATGTGGCAGGGACTTCCTGGCCCAGGCAGGAGGGGGATGTGAGCAGGCAGCAAACGGGGGGTGATTCCCCCAAACCTGAGCGTGGCTGTGCCCGGTGCCTGTCAGGAGCAGCTCAGGGGCTGCTGGTCCCCACTGTGCTCTCACTGTTGGTGATCCCAGAGAAGTTTCTGCAGGTTCCCTGCTGCCTCCGGGTTCCCTTCACTCTGTTCATCCCCTTGTGCTCCCTCTGCTCCAGAGCAGGAGTCAAACCAGGGAATTCCCTACAGCTCTGAGCCTCTCAGCCTGCCCTGCTTCAGGGCTGCTGCTGCCGAGCAGTGTTTGAGTAGGAAATAAAGGGGCATTAATTCCAGTGGAGATCAAGACTCGCTGTCTGCCTGGTCAATTAGGAGGGCATAGGGAAATCTGTGTCCCTGCCCATTCATTGGCCATTACGTTAAAAGCCTCTCTCCTAATATATACTTATATATGCAGCCTGCTTTATGTGGCTTTTACCACATATGAAATGGAGACGTTATAATCAAGGCAGTAATAACGAGGAATGATTAAAAGTAACTTCTGATTGTTTTGGCTTTGGTGGAACATATGACCCCAAACTGCTGACTCGAGACAAAATGAGGCGGGTAAAAATTCTTGTTCCAGGCTCTGCTCATCCCTGAGCACAACCAGGCCCTGTGTCTGTTGTGTTCAGTGAAACCATCCTGGTGTATATTAAAAAAATAAATTAAAAAATCAAATCTTTGTAAAGCAGCCAGGTCGATGGAGCAATCAGGCAGCCCAAACCATCCTACAGGGATTCATTTCCCATAGGGATATTTGCGGAGATTACAAAATACCAGATTCCTCTGAGGTCTGGAAATTATTTGTCCGTCGGTATGTGAGATTTAAAATGAGTTAATTCAGCTTTATGGTAATTGGAGTGAGCAGCACCTTCTGAGGGCTGTGAGTCAGGGCTGGGGAGCTGCGTGGTTTCGGGGTGGCAGCCTGTGTTGGGGCATGAGGGTTCGCTGTTTTGGGGTGAAATTCGCTGTGTTTTGGGGAAATTAGGAACTGGAGGGGGCTGCAGCATGTTTCAGCTGATTAAATAAACCTACAGCAAACTCACTGATCCAGAGGGAATCATAAGAGCAAGGAAAAAATAAAAGAGCATACAGTGATTTTTACAGTAAAGCAGTGCAGAACCTTCTGTCATCTCAGTTCTGGGTGGTCTTTGAGTTGCCTGTGTTGGTGTCAAAGTCAGAGCTTTTTTGGGAGCAAACTGCCCAAATTGCACTGAATGGCTCCTGGCAGGGCAGAAGTGCCAGGTCCCACTGCTGGACCATGACCACGTGTTGTTGGTTCACATACACAGTTTGTTTGGAAGTAAATAGAAACTCTTTGTAAATACAGCTGGGAGAGCGCGGGCAGGGGAGGAGCAGCCAGAGGGGCTGGTGTGGCTGTGCCAGGCTGCAGCACTGGGACCGACTGGTGAGGACTGGCTGCCCATCTCAGTCTGAAACGGGGTGGAAGACACGACCCCAGTGGTGACAATCTGTTCCTTCTTGAAAAATCCTCAGGAAAATGGTGTCAGAGATGGAATCTGCAGTGATGCCTTGGTGCTGACTTCGAGGGTTCTTCTCTTTGCTCGGAGCAGTGGCGCTCTCCCAGCTGCCAATATTTGCTCCTCTGCTCCTCTGTTGAAGGAGTTTGATAAATGTCCTCCTGCTTTCCGAGCACCGCTGGGTTTAAACAAACCTCTGGGAATATCTTGTAAACTCCCTCCTAGTAAACAGTAAATAAAAGTGGTTGGTGTTGTGCCTGAAGAAATAAATATTGACTGGTTAGAAGAATGGAAGGCCTTTTTTTTCCCCAAGAACTTTGGAAAGAGGACTAGGCAGTGGGTTTGGAAAAATCAGAGCTGCTTTTCTTGGATGGGCCAGCTCCCGGGAGATGGGTGCTCCCCTGGCTCCGTGCTGGGTGTGGCTGGTGCCCCTCCTCAGGGGGACATCCCGGGGGATGTGCTGGCCCTGCAGTGCTGTGGGATGGGGATCCCGCGGGAATCCCGTGGATGCTGATGCCTGGAGCTGCCCTCTCCAGCATCCTGCAGCCGAGGCGCTGTGACACGCTCACGTTGTTACTCACGATAGCGGTTTGGGATTTTCCTGTTTGTTTACTTCAAGAAAAAGGAAGGAACTTTTAGCTTGTCTTTTGCTCAATCGTTTCCTTTCACGCTGACTAAAACCACGGAGCTGGATGCCAAAGCTGGAGCTGTTGGGACACCGGCAGGAGAGGTGAGTCCTGCCTGCGTGTCTCACCAACTTCTTGCTTTCCTTATTCCCTGGAGCTCCCTCTGTTGCGCCGGAGCAGCGGCTGAGCATGGGGAATGTCAGCGCTGGGAGAGCTTTGGCAGCAAACCACAGAGTGGGATAAATCTCCTGTTTCCCAGCAAAAGTCCCGCTCTGGAAAAAAGGGGATGCCATGGGGTTTACTGGTGGGGCTGGAGCTGGGAAATCCCACAGCCCTCGCTGCGGGATTTCCCTGCGAGGAGCAGGAATGGCTGAGCCGGCAGCCGAGGGGAGAGAGCTGGCTTTAGTCCCTTACAGAGAGAATCCCTTTCTGGAATTGCCGCTCCCTTGTCCCCGGAGCCCCTCACCGGGGCGGAGAGGATTCCCCGTGCCCCTGGAATCCCGCCGGGCTGCGGGTCCCAGAGCCGGCTGCTGGGGAGAGCACAGCCAACACTTCTGTAAGATCAGGGGCTGCCCNTGTCACTGGGGATGATCCAGGGTTCTCCCGTTTGCCTGGAGAGCATAAATACCACTGGGGAGCTCTGTGAGACTGCAGTTGGTCCGAGCTGCTGAGCCGAGACCTTGCACATCTCGCGCCTCCTGAGGCTTATTCCATCCTTTCCCCCTCCACCTCGCTTAAATATTTCAGATACATTAATTTATTTTCCACAAGCAGGCTTGGAGGAGCTGCAATTACCTGGAGACTTGGAAGTACTCAGCGAGGTAAGTGTGAAAAGTTCTGAAATGTGGTTTTGGGGGTGGTGTGAGTGCAAGAAATGACTCTTTCAAGAAGGCACAGTTTTAGTAACTTCTCCAAAAAGTTGCCTGGATGGTACAAAATAACACAAGTTTGAGCTTCCCTCGTGTGTGCTCTGCAGAATTTAATGCAAGATTAACAAGCATTAATCTTGAATGAATGGGAGGAGTTTGCAAGTGCAGGAGTGGATTTCTATGCAAACAGAAAATATCCAGGGGATGCTGTTGCAGTCTCCAGGAGTGCATTTGTGTGCTCCAGGCTGCCTGTGTTTGTGCAGCTCTGCTCTCAAGTCCTGTAGTAAAGGAATTTCAGCGTCACCACATGTGGTGTCTGTTACCAGTGGGTTTTCCATGTGGTTTTATGCAGAAACTCACCCACTTGGGTTCTGTGGGTGTGCACTGAAATGGAAGATCCAGATGGTTTTGGCCCATGGCATTGAAGATGCTGAATCTATGAGGGGTTCAGTGTAATGTGTCACTGTTGTCCTGTGTCAAGGGATTTGTCATCCTGCTCGTCTCTGGAAGCCAGCACAGTTGTGCAAAGCTTGGAGTGTGTGCATCCCAGGGAAAGAGATGACCTGGAGTGTTTAGTGCATTAAGTTGTGCTTTATCCCTGGATTTCCTTGCACAGGTTAAAGTTGATCCCGGGCTAACCCAGGCTAAAAGCTGATCCCAGGCTAACTCATCCTAGATCCCAGGCTAACTCAGGTTAGAAGCTGATCCCAGGCTAACTCCCCTCTGCTTTGCTGGTTTAGATGCTCCCCTGACATCCTGGGCTAACTTTGCATTTTCCTGCCTTGTCAGCCGGTGCCATGTGTAACTCCACAGGCCCTGGGATGTTTTAGCTGCAAATGCCACCCAGGAGCAGGCACCCACTCGTGTGCTTTACCAGGGAGGCAGTCGAAGCTCAGTGTCCCTAAGGAATAAGGTGACGTGAGGACACGAATGCAGGAGCAGCCTGCATGTGGCTTTAGCAGCATCCCTGCCAGCCTTCAGATGTGAGCAGCTCTCCTGCTTTCCGTGCAAAGCAGACACCATCCATTAGCTGGGGAAATAGCTTTCTAAAAATAATCTTTCCCGAAGTCCAGTGCTGCTCTTTAACTCCCTCAGACCCCAGAAGAAGGCTTCCCCTTTCTCCTCGCTTTGGACAGGCTTTGCAGCATATTCAGGAGTCCTTTTCTGCTGACTCAGTCGTTTCTGATGGCTCCCAGATGTTCACCTGGCACCAGTGGCAAGGGCCTGATGTGTTTAAAGGGAGGTTGTGCTCCTCTGGAACCCTTGAAATCAACATCAGAGGCTTCCTCAGCTGACTGTCAGCTGATAATTTTCTGTGAATAATGTCAAACCCCAGCTCAAAGGCAACGTGATTTCAGCCTCCCTGCATGAGGAGCTCCCCCTGCAGCCCCGAGGCATCGCCCCAGCCCTGCGGGGCCCTGGGACTGGCGGGGCTGGAACACACAAGTCCGGGTGTTTCTTTGCATCTGGGCATGAGGATGTTGGGAGGCAGATGGATGGACATCTGAAATCCGTGAGAGCTTTCTGAAACGTGAGCATCTTTCAGCTGCTTTCAATTAATCTGGCCAGGGAACTCTCTGCTCCCCGTCCCTCTCTGATCCCTTTATCCTTCCTTGGGATGCTCAGCGCTCCTCACCCCGAGCCGAAACAGAGGAAGGGACTTGCACACCCCGAGTGAAATAGAAGATAAAGCCAAAGTGACCTAATTTTAGAGAGGTGCTGGTATCCTTCTGCTGGCAAACGGGACCCAGGGAAGCACATCCCGAGGAATAATGCACCATCTGTTGCGAGGTTTTGGCCGGCTCGCCAAGCCAGACGCGCTGGCTTCGCTGCGGAGCCATGAGCGGGGCAGCTCCTCTGGCTCTCAGATGCTACAGCTGATTTTTTCAATCTGCCCTTTCTGAAAGTTCAGTGTTTGCATTAGATGGGTGGTGGATTTGGGCTCCTGTTTAGCAGAGGGCACCCGGCCAAACGAGGGGTGCAACGGCCGCCTCTGAGCGCCGGCTGCTCCTGCGGGGAGAGCTGCCGGGCCTAAATGGCCACATTGTGAATGGCCCTGGCAGCGCAGCTATTTTTAAACTCTCAGGGAAGTGCCTCAAAGTAGGAATTGTTCCCCGAATTTGGGTCAGACAGTCTACAAAAGCAACTGCTCCTTTTGCCTCCCCTACCCCTCTTGTAGCCGGGTTGAAAGCCGGGCTCCTGCCTGGGGGGAAGCGAGTGCCGCAAGCAGGGCTGAGGAGAGGATGAGGTTAAAGGCGTGTTTGTCCCCATGCCACCGAACGTCCTGTCCGCCAGGTGTGCCTGGAGCTGGGGACAAGGCGTGTGTGTTCAGCTTGCTCTGCAGAGCAGGAAATGATGAGAAGCTGTTACCTAAACCGAGCAAATTACATCCTGCATTGTCGTACCCAGGCAAAGGCTTAATGCGCTGCCTGGAGAGAGGCTGAGGGCAGCTGGTTTTCATCTGCCTGAACGTTCAGTCCAAGAAAGAAGCCTCAAACAGGGACTCTGTGTCTTTTGTGCAGTCAGCCAGCAAGTTTTCGGGGGTTCTCAGTGTTCCCAGAGTTTTTTGGGGGTCCCTGCCTGTGCAAAGCACATCGTGCTTGCCCCTGTTCTCCGCAGATGCTGCCGTGCTGGGTTGGGGGAACAGGGGCTTGGGGCTTCGTGCTCAAGCATAGCTTTTCCAGCTGGGATTTAGATGGCTCTTCCCTGCTTTGGGTGCCTTCCAACTCATCTGGTCTCAGAGTGTCCAAATCCCGTGTCATTGGATGAAACTTCTCCCACAATTCCTGCCAATCTGGGGTTTGTTTCCTGCCGCGGCGTAGGAATGCTTTCAGCGTGGCTTTCAGCACTGCTGTCAAAACCAGATCCTCACCTCTTGTTGGAGACAGGGATGGGGAAGCTTTCTTCCAAAAATTAGCCCCGAGGAGGGAGATCCTGTGCTTGCACTGTCTGTACAGATGCTTCTTGCCCCGATGGATTGATGCTGCTCCAGTGGCTCTTGGATCCCACTGAGGAGCAGCGTGTGCTGCGCAGCCCTGCAGCAGCACATCTTACCTCCTGTGAACGCTCCTGATCCAAACAAAACCAGCCAAAACCCACAAGGACCGCTAGATGGATAAACTGGCACACGGGGGGTGGAAGTGCTTGGGAATGACAGATGGAGCAGGAGCCCCGTGGAGCGAGGGACAGGGGTTAAACGAAGCCGTTCCACGACCCAGCCGAGACCCTCTCTGGGTGCTGACGGCATCCGAGCGCCTGGGAACAGCTAATCTGGCCGGGGGAGGGCGGCTGCTGCTGCTGCTGNGCAGCTGCTCCGCTCGCCGCCAGCTCGGGCTGCTGCTGACCGCCTCATCCGGCTCCCTGGGGGTTTTACTTTCCCTTGTATTCATAACCTTTCTCGGCTTTAACAGCCGGTTTTGGGGGGATGGCTTCAAATGTCCCCCTGCCTGCGAAGGGATGGAGATGGGGTTACTCAGCTGCTGGGCAGTGCAGGGTGCCAGCTCCACCAGGGGTGCCGGGGGTGCAGAAAATATCCTCCTGCATGCCTGGGAAGTGTTCACTCCCAACTCAGCATCACTGGGATTCCCTGGTGTAATAAACTGAGTTCCCGTCACTCGTGGTGTTGTTCAGGTCTTCCTGTTGTTGTTGGGGTGAGCAGTAATTGTAAGCACCACTCGTTTCCAAGCACGAATCTGGGCTGTGTGACCTCATTGTTGGGGGACAAATGGGCTGACAGCTCCTCTGGCACTGCTCTGACTGCCTGTTTCTCCCCAAATTCCAGACCTGCACTGAGCCACGGGAGTCCCTGCAAGAAAACCCACCATCATCTCCACTTCTGCCTCTGCTGGCTGTCGAGGAGGCACCATGAATCCTGCCCTGCCTTGGATCATTCCTCTTGGATGTGTGCTGCTGCTGACAAAGACAGCTGAGAGCTTTATCTTGCCCAACTCGAGTCACCTGGAGAGCATCCTGAGTAAATACCAGGATGGGGAAGCTCACTCCAGATCCAAGAGAGCCATTTTATTCTCAGACAGACAGGAGATACTGATGCTCCACAATAAATTGAGAGGTCAGGTGTATCCAGTGGCCTCTAACATGGAATACATGGTGAGTCTAGAGCCTGGTACCTCACTTTATTGCTACTTCTTTTTTTCCTAACTGTATTTTAATTTTCCTTGCGGTGTGAGAGGTGTAGCGAATTTCCTCTGAACTAAGTTTTTCTCAAGAGGTTTCCTGAAGCCTTTCATTCCAGAGTGAAGGATGCTTTAGATCAGCAGCCTGTTTTGGTTGGAGAGGGCTGCTGATGGGTCATCGAGTCCATCCTCTGCATAGTTTCAGGACTGGTTCCATTATTCATAGAGGAGCGTCTGGCCCAGCCCTGGATGCAGCTCCGGTGATGGCAATCCCCCAGCCTGCCTCAGCAGGTTCTTCCATTACCTTCATGGCATAAAAGCAGCAAATTTTCCCCAGTGTTTAACCCTTGCTCTCCCTGTGAAAGCTTTCAGGCTGTTGTGGGGACACCACTGTCTGCTCAGGGAATCTTCTGGTGATTTTTGGGTTGCCATCAGCTCCATCAACACTGGAGGTGGCACCTGCCCTCAGTCACACACTGATCACCTGAGCTCAGCAATGTGAGCCAGCCCTCCATGATGCTGCTGGGAATCTGCACAGGACCACAGGGAAACGGGGCCTGAGGAATGTGGCTCCACCTGCAAAGCATTTCAGTCACTGGAAATAGCTGGAAAGGCTTTGGGAGTTCCTGGGTGGACCTGTCAGTGCTGTTGGGTTTTGTAGTTCAGGAAACCAAAATAAAAGTTCGGTCAATGTATTCTCCTTCCACTTCAGAGGGAGAACTTAGAAATTCGAGTAAGAAATATGCCTTTGCCATCAACAATTCACATGAGTAGTTTTTTTTCACCTGATGCCAGAGACCCTACTTTGAGCTATTTTTGCCATGCCATCAAAATATTACAGGGCCACAAAATGATGTGAGCAAATGGTTACTTTTTGTGTGCCTTTTCCTGGTGTGCAAACATAGTTCTGACCAAAACTAGCCTGACTTCAGCTGTGCACTCCTGCTGATGGAGCCAATGATGGATGATTTGTTAAGACCGTGTTTAAAAGGGTAAAAGAAAAGTACACTTAAATGTAATACAAAATTGTTTGCCAGCTGTGCTGAAGCAAGGGCTGCAAATGGAAAATCCTGCCTTTTGTGACTGCAGGGAGAAGGGAAGGAGAAGGGAGGGCAGGGGGAGGTGAGGAAGGACAGCTGTCCCTCGGTGGGTCCACACCAGCTGGGTTTCGGTCCTGCCTTTGCCAGAAATCCTGTGCCTTTCTAAGAACCGGGGATTGTATCCCTTTCTCAGCAGCTCTCACGTTATCCTGCAGGGAAGCACTGCCAGAAGAGGCAACTTGATTGGTTTCCAGAGGGTAAACACATGAAGCATGAGCAAGCCCAAGGTGTTTTGGTTGGCCGTGGGGCCGGCAGAGCAGCCGCTGCCGAGCGTCCACGGCCCGGCCGCTGTTTGCGCTCGCGGCGCGGTTGCTCTTCTGTGTTTGCCTTTGCTCAGGGAGCTTTTCTAGTGGTTTTTATGGGTGATTGAGGGCAAATGAAAGGGCCTTATGTGCTCTGGAGAAAGGAGCCGAGTATGAGATGGTGCTGCTTGGAAGGGCTATAATCAGCCTTTCATGTGCTGGTGTTTACCCAGTATGACTTGGAAATGCCGTGTATATGCTGAACAGGAATTTCTCTTTCATCCTTTGTCCTGCAGAGGACATTTCTCATTTGGACTCGTTTAAGAGGATGGTCTGTCTTTAGAACCATAGATAAACTTTCCTCTTTCCCTTTGGTGCTGGAGTGGAGCGTCACTGGAGATGTGCCGGGATAATTTGTGGATGAGTAGGGAGAGCTTGTTCTTGCCCATCAACCTCCAGAAGCTCCCTTGTGAAAATCCTTTCTCCCAGCTCCATATCTGACATATTTAAGTGGTCTAAAATGGAAATGGGGGCTAATATATTCCAGGAAAGGGACATATTCAACTGCTACTGGATGAACTTCAGTTGTTGGACACTGTTAATAAGAAAGCAAGAACACAGTGAGTCCTATGACTTATCTGGAGATCAAAAGAGTTATTATATACATATGGGATAAAGGCAGAGTGGACTGAAAAATGAAGAAAGAAATGGCTCAGCTGGCTGGGTTTGTGTAATTAATTGAAAGCTGGCACAGGTATTCAGTGCTAATGGAAAATGAGTGGGCAGGGCACAACTTCTGACAAAGCTGGGTAATTCAAAATTACTTTAACCCCTCCACCAGCTCCATGATCGACACTTCCAGTGTGCTTTTGGACTGTTTAGCAGAGGTGGATGGGTGCCAAGGCCAAAACAAACTCCTTGTTAATAGTCCCAGAGTAACAAGGACATAACGGACCCAGAGGAAAAAGGACATAACAAGATCCGAAGGCATGGTGACCTTTTAAGATGGCTTAGTCAGATGCTTTCAGCAGTGATGAAAGGCAGAAATCTTTCCTCTTGCGGCGGCCTCAGAGACAGCTGGATAAAGCAAAATTGTTCTCAGTGCAGATTGCTGGAAGGAAAATAGTTTGTTTTCGTGTATAAGGTATGCATCCTTCCTCTCAACTGTAGGGTGGTGGCTCTCCGTGTCAGGATGGGATAGTGTTTCTGTGGGGGTTAGCAAAAAGCATCTCCAGACCTCTGCCAGGACATGTCAGCCCTGGAGTTTGATGCCACTTTTGAAAGGAAGCTGCCAGTACTGCAGAAAGTCTGAGCTGGGGAGGAAAATGAGCGAGTAACCTGATCCCTGCAATTCAGGTGTCTGGCTTTAGGTTTGCAAACTCGTTAGGCTGAGTGAGCGGACTCCTTGTGGGATGCATTATTAAATCTGAACCTACAAGTTGTGGTACAATACATATATATTGTATATATGCATATATTTTACATATGCACTGTTCACTTCACTTTGAAAGGCCATTATAAACTTGCAGGAGTGAAAAAAGAGAGTCCATGTGCTAAACCACTTGGAATCACACACCCCCGAAGGATTCTCCACCTCTGCTCCTGGAGGAAGCTGAGCACAGGCTTGTTGCCCCTCTGGCTTCAGTCGTCTTCCTAGATACTGCTTTGAATATTGGCATAAAGAATTCTTGCAAGTATAGCTGGGAAAGTCTGAAATCACTTTTTTTTTTTTTCCCTCCTATGTTTATTGCTCTGAAATAATTCCAGCCTCCTGACCGCATTCGCGTCTGAGAAGCAAGAGGCAAATAACTGCTCTAATTTAGATGGGATGGCTTTGTAATCTGACGCCTGCAGAAACGAGCTGCTCTCCTCCTGCAGCAAAAAGCCGTGCAGAGATGGAGCTCCTTCCCAATTACCTGTTGAGTGTCTTCTGTCCGAGTTCATTTATTTTATCCGCAGGCATCAAAGGGAGATGTTAACGCGTACGCCCGCCTTAATTCCCATTTAATGGGCTATTGCTCAGGACGTCTCTGCGTTAAATTAGGAGATCTGCAGCGGCTCCGGGGCTGCAGGGAATAAGGCTGGGTAGAAAATCTGAGGAGGAGTTGGGAGCGCAGAACTCTTGGGAGAGTTTCTGTGGCTTTGGTGCTGGATGGGAGGGCGGGCTGTGGCCGGTCGCTGCCCAGCGCACAAAGTGGGACACCACAAAAAGCTGGGTCCCGGCACGGCTGCGAGAGGCTCCCTGAGCAGAGGGTTGGGAATGTGTGGTGGGTCTGATCCTGCCACTTTCAAGGAGCTGGAGGGCTGAGAAGGAACATGGTTTTTTCCCCAGTGTCAGAGCTGTGTCCACGGGGTTTTGCAGGCTGACGTGAATTTGCTTGGTCACTGCTCAGCCCAAAGCTGAGCTGGTGAGCTCGGGGAGCTCTGGGATGCTGCTGGAATCTGGGCTGCTGAGAGTGCTTCATGATAAGCTGTTCTGGGAGGCCTGGGCTGTGAGCTCAGTGAGATGAGGTCATGTTTGCCTCACTGAGATAGTGGAGACACACCAAGTTCCAGGAGACACTGCGTTTTCCTGTTGTCTTATCCCGGGATGCAGAGTCCCTCCCCATCCCAGCTATAACTGCCCAAGACTCTGTCCAGATACTCACTCAGAATGAGCACTTGATGGTTTTTAAATGTGTTTGAGAGCCTGGATGCCCTGCAGCCCTCCAGGCTCTGACAGGTCCTTTGAAATGTTTGAGATCAGAAGTTGCTTTTCTTCTGGAGAAGACAGGACTTGGAAAGAGCAGCTGGTTGTGATGGTAAACGTCCAAAGAGGACAGTCTCGTGCTGGCACGTGGATGGGCTGGATGCACATTGCAAGACCTCTCTTTGGTTTTATTTGTAGGAATGTGTGGTAATATTTTAATCCCAACGAATCGTCCTCCAAGGGCTGTTCTGAATAGAGCAGCTGTCAGTAATTACACAATGAATTCAGGGCACTGGCTGCTGGGCCCAGCAAGTCTGGCCTTTAGAACAAATACTCTCCTGGGCAGCAGAGCCAGCAGAGCTGCTTTCCTGTTTGCCTTTGTGTCGTGTTGGAGCTCTCCTTTGGCTCACAACTGGGTGATATTCGATGAGGAGTGATCTCACCCCAGCATCCTGCCCTCAGTGGGAACAGAAATGGGATTTGTCACTTCCAACGTGATGCCTGCTTCAGTGAGAGTGGAAAAAGCTTAAAAACCCTGGGACTTTGCCACCTCTGATGTATTGGACTGGATCCACTGGTGGACTCTCGGTTTTTCTGGAAGGAGAAGGGGAGATGAGAGACTCAGACCCACACTCCTTGATAAAGGGGTTGGACCAAAGATCTCCAGCTGTGTGGTGGTGGAGGTAGGGGAGCTCTCCACTCCAACAGCTCTCCAGTGTTGGAGTTCCCCTTGATGGGAGTGCCTGGAGATATCCCGACAGGAAGGACAATGGATGAAAAATCACGCTGAAATCCATCAAAGCACTGACTGTGTGTTAGAGCACCTGCAGGACTCAGAAATGTGTGTCGTGTTGGAGATCATGGGATCTCCAACCTTGAATTCTAATTTTTAATTTTCAATTTTTAAAAACATATTAGAAAAAAGCTTGCCAAGAATATCTTGTGGTTTAGGGTGGTTGGTCTAGATGTGTTCTTGAGGCCTCCCCACGTGGGTTTGTGTGTTTTCTGATGACCTGAGTGAAGCATTTCCTCAGAAGCATGGCATCAGCTGGGGAAAATCATAGACCCTTTAGTGCCCTACACTTTCATGGCAGGAGAACATGTTGAGAAACGTGGTTTTAACACAGAAATGTGCTGGCTTCACCAGGACGGGCTGGATGTGGCAGGTGATCTGTATCTTAGTCTTTCTCCACTAACTGCTGTTGGTTTAATCTATTGATCTAGTAAGTTTGAGATGAAAACCTGACCTGTGCTTTTCTCTCCCCGAAGACCTGGGATGAGGAGCTGGAGCGCTCGGCGCACGCGTGGGCTCAGCAGTGCATCTGGGACCACGGGCCCAGCGACCTCATCAGGTCAATTGGGCAGAACCTGGCGGTTCACTGGGGCAGGTAAGAGCTGGGGTGCTACAGGATCATTGCAAAGGGCAATTTATGGGTCCTCCTCTAGAGACAGCTGGAAAGGTTTGCTCTGATGCATGGTAGAGAGCTGGGGAGATGGGAGAAAAGCTGGGGATCATTAATTGTAATGGCTTCAGTGGGATGGTTATGGTGGTAATGCCTGTAGCCACCTTCCACTGACACTTCCCAGGAAACCAGCACTGATTTGGGCTCCTCCATCCATCGGGATCTCGGGGTAACACCTCTGTAATACACTTAAAATCACTCCTTCTCCTTAAGGAGAACAGGCACAGGAGTCTTAACCCCTGCTCCTAAATCTGCTGTTTCAGGGTGGGTTCTGGCACCATGCAGAGAACCAGCTGAAGGGTGAAGTTTCTCAGGAGCAATGTCTGGATTCAGCTCAGCATTTGTGTCTGGATTCAGTTCAGAATTTAATTATCTCTTGCTGTGTTTTCCATAAATATTTATCTGGCTCCTGATTTTTCTTTACTGAAAACACTTTGCAGTTTTTTTTTCAAATTCCTGGGACAAGTTTTAAACTAGAATCATTAACCCAGTTAGGAAAGCTGACAGTAAGGCTTCCAAATGGATTTTCCTCTCCATCTCAAAGTGAAATTTGTTTATTGTTAAGGCCCTGTTTTTAAGCTCGTTATAGGTTAAACCTGCTTTGCACAGCAAACATTTTGTACTTGCTCAGGAGCCCTGAGCATTTTCCCCCCATTTCCTGGGTGGAAGTGCAGTTACGTTTGTTGTAAATCAGGCAGAACTTGGTGGAAAGCAAAGGAAATTTGCTGGCGTGAAATTAGCCTGATATAAAGATTGGGCCCATTTTTGTTGGCAGAATTAACTGATGATTGGAAAGTAGAGTGGTTAATTCATTGGAAACAAAGTCAAAAGATCGTGCTG
Organism: Edolisoma coerulescens; assembly: GCA_013397115.1. Lineage (NCBI taxonomy): Eukaryota > Metazoa > Chordata > Aves > Passeriformes > Campephagidae > Edolisoma > Edolisoma coerulescens. Next base: position 1,708,051 of record VWZW01005771.1, read on the forward strand.
TTCTTGGCGTCCTACCAGTGCTCAGGATGGCCATGGGCTCCTGACAGAGGAAGATCCAATCTTGCTCCCTTTGCGGTCCCTGAGAGGAAAGAAAAATCAGATTTATCTCAGCTTTTTCAGGAACAAGCCATAACTTGATTGCCTCCATTTCCTCTCCTGTAAAATAGGATTCGGAAAGTATTCGCTTCATGACATCATGAGATGGATGTTTTTAAAATACCTCTAATGAACGATTTTTAATGAAAAGTTGGCTGAAAGGATCAGCTCTGGTTGGTAATGATATCATTTGGATTTCTGGCAGCTCGCTTCGTGTGAGCTGTTGAAAGCAATCAAGAGCAGTGGGTTTGGTACAGTTTGCATATCATTCTGTTTGCTCACTGTGTATGAAGTGTGTAAAAGGTGTATGAGTTTCTACAGGTGGTTTTGACACCATTTGTGCTCCCCAAACAGCACCAGCACTGCCTCAGAGTGTGGTGCCTGCAGCAGAGGTTACACACAGGGCATGGGGGGCTCTGTGCAGGGGGAAATTGCTGCCAAAGAAAGGTAGGATAGAAGTGCTGTGCACCAACTACTGCACACCAATTCCTGGTGGGATGTGAGTGAGGAAAAGCCCTCTCACAGGTCTTGCAGTGAGTGACTTCCAGATTTAGCAAATTCCCCATTGGTGGAATAGGTACACGATGGCTTTCGGTTTAAGATGTTTGGCAAAGCCTAACTTCTGTTTACTTTCAAAACACAACTTTCCGCCAAACTAGGAGTTATTTCGTAGTTGTGTGGAAAAGTGAGAGGGCATTTCAGGTCAGCGGCACTTGAGGATCGTGTCAAACCTGTAAATAATACCGAGTCAGGTCAGGCTGTGAATCTGAGGGGAAAAATCATAGAAACACACAACAGTTTGGGTTGGAAGGGACCTCAA
>VWZW01005771.1:1709137-1833198 GCA_013397115.1 Edolisoma coerulescens
TTTTTTTTTTTTTTTTTTTTTAATTTGAAAACTTCTACCGGAACATCCTGATTCCAGCTGCCTTTTCTCCCTTTAGGTATCGATCTCCAGCGTTCCACGTCCAGTCTTGGTATGATGAAGTGAAAGATTACACATTCCCATATCCTCACGAGTGCAACCCGTGGTGCCCAGACCGGTGTACAGGTGCCATGTGCACGCATTACACCCAGGTAAAGGGGTTTGTATGCACACCCCACCATGTCTAGATTGGGGTAATTTGCTTATTTTCAATAACTGCATTTCCCTCACAGATAGTCTGGGCCACGACCAACAGGATTGGCTGTGCTGTGAACGTCTGCAAGCAGATGAATGTGTGGGGAGAGATCTGGGAGAACGCTGTCTACCTGGTCTGCAACTACTCCCCCAAGTAAGGCAGAGCAGCTGGGCTCTCTCCAGCTCTCCCAAAACTGGCAGCTTGCTTAACTAGCTCGGGATCTGGGGAAGAGATTTCAGGCAGTCTAGACTGGTGGTTGTGGCTTTAAATTTTTTCTTTAGACGGCAGCACAGGGCTGGTTCAAAACTACTGAGCTTTGCCTGGAAAACTGAATGAGAGGCTGGGGCCAGGCTGGAGCTTTGATGTTCCTGCCATGGGAAGGGAAAGGAGGAGCAGGAGATGGCCAGGATGGAGCTGGCGTGTGCTGCTGATCAAGGCTTGCTCTCTGCTGTCAGAGGGTGGGAAGGATGGGGTGGTGGTGAATGCCAAAAAAACCCTGAAATAACTGCAGCAGTCGAGATTTCGCTAGCTCGACGGTTTGATTAAATTTCAAAATGAAAATTGAATTTCTTGCCTACAACATCCAGGAGAAGTTTACTACCTGGCAATGGCAGTTAATATTTTCTGGTTTAATGGCTAATAGGAGAAACGTTCCCACTCCGAGCCCTTGGCAATTTTAAACTTCAAAAACAAAACGAAATAGGGAAATTGCTCTATGCAATCGGAGTGGCTTGGGGAGCATCTGACTTCGGGGGATCGTAGTGCAGAATAATGCAAAAGAAAAAGAAATGTGGGGCTGGAGCTGTCACGTCCCAGGCAGAGCTCTCAGGGTGGGTTCTCTAAGCCCCTCTCCCCACGTCAGATGAGCACATTTTGCTCGTGGTTTGGTGGGATTTAACAGCCTGCTCCTCATGAGGGATAACACCGTCTCCCACAGAGCCCCACAGCAGGCTGGGCGACTTGCACGTCATCCATTCAGGGCTGCTGGATGGAAAAACACTCTATTTCTGCAGTTTCTGCCTAATCTTTTCTCTCTGGCATCGGTGCACATTGTCCTCATGTAGCCTTATAGGTGGAGACAGCTGAAGGAGCATAACCCAGGAGTTTACAGCCACAGCTTAACTTGGGCTCCTTCAACCTCCTCATCCCCTAAAACTTGCAGGACAGAGTGACAAAAAGGGCTGTTGTTTCTGGGGAGTTTCTTCAGCAAAATGCAGTAATCCATTGATTTATTTCTGTTTACATGAGATCCTGGTGTTAATATTGGAATTTAATGTAAAAGTGACATGGCATGCAATTTCTTTAAATGTCATTTTAGAGGTGAAAAAAAGGAGGAACATCTTTCCTACGAGGCTGGCTGTTTTAGTCTTTATTTACTTGCTCTGAGCCAGGATGATGTTTCTGGTTTTGGGGGCTTGGTGGGGTGTTTGGGTGTCTGATGGGTGCTCGTTTCTCCCGTGCTCCCAGGGGGAACTGGATCGGAGAAGCTCCGTACAAGACCGGCCGTCCCTGCTCCGAGTGCCCGCCGAGCTACGGGGGGAGCTGCCAGAACAACCTCTGCTACAAAGGTACCTGCTGGGGGCTTGGGGCACCTCTGGGGTGGGGGACAAGGCTGGAGAAAAAGTGTGGAAGCTTCTAATTAGAACCAACCACAGCTTTGTGGCCCTTTGAATTAACCATTCTTGATATTCCGACATCGGGACATGTGGGAAATCGTCAGTCAGTGAAAGCAAGAACCCCTGAGCTGCAGAAGATCTGGAGCTGGGATTCAGCACGTTTTCCTGGTGCAAACAGAGGGCTTGGATGGGGAGAAGCAGCTCTGAGCTTCCACCGGTTTGGCATGGGAGCTCCAGGGGGTTTTGGGCTCTGGCAGGCTGCGGGCAGGAGCGATCCCGTCCTCGCGGGGCTTGTTTGGGAAGGGAATGTTCTCCAGGGCTTACCAGAGGCATCGTGGGTAGGCAGAGCTTGGCTGCCTGCCCTGCTCCTTCAGGGGCTGGGGATGGAGCCTTTTCCTCCTTCCCCACCTTGGTTTGCACGGCTGCAAAATGAATGCAGAGATTGGTGTCCATTGGAGGAGAGGGAGGGGATCCTGAAGGGTTTTTCCTGACCTGTGAAGTTTTTTTGGAAGAGAGGTCAATAGAGTAAAACATATTATTAAGGTGAGCCCTCCAGTGCACAGTGCTCTCCCCCAGCCTCCTGGATCTTCTGGGTCATTTCTCTCCTCCCAGGTGTTTTGCTTCCCGGAGAACTGGGCTCTCGAAAACAGGGAGATTCCTTGGAGATTTGCCCAAAGCAGACCTCTTTTTTGCTGCCACCTTGCATTTCTCATTTTTTATCTTGTGGGGTTTGAGGGAGGACCCCAGGGTGCAGGAGGGCTGCAGCAGGGAGGAGGAAGGGGATGCCCTGATGGAATATGAGCCCTTCAGCAAATCTGTGTTTTCCTTCAGAGGGAAGAGCTCAGTGGGAAACAGAGGAAGCAATACCAGCACTTTTATCACTAATTAGTGGGGATCCCTTCAAATCTTTATTGTGAGATGCTTCATGTGCAGAGGAGCAGGAGAAGAGTGTCTTGGCAACAGCCCTGTGCTGCATCCAGTGGGATTTGGATCCATCCATTTTTGAACTTCCAGCTGTTTAAAAGCAGATCCTCATCCAGCTAAATCATTCCCACAAAACACGAACCCGTCGGACTTCCCCACCAGTGTGAGCACGCTGTAATTATTTTTAATCCCCTCTTTTACCCAGATCACCGTTACGAAGATCCCATCATTGCTGAGACAGACGAGACCAACGAGGTGGAGATTTCGCAGGTGGCGGAGCAGAAGCCGGTGCGGTTCCACCCTCCGGAAAACAAGCCCGGCAAATCCACCAAGCCCAAGAAAACCATCCCAGAATCCTACATGAGTAAGACACAGACTTCCTCTTTTTCAGCTCCTATGAGTTTTGAAGCACCTTTATGGGAAAAGCTGCGGAGAGTGATGAGAAGGCTCCGGGGTAAAGAAACTGGGAGGATGTTTGAGTGGAGAGGGAGGTGGTCTGTGTGAAAAGTCACTGCTAATTGTGCAGAAAGCTGCCAGAAGTGGTGAGCAAAGCTCTCAAAAACAACTTGTACCTTCTGCACAGCAATCTGCCGAAGTTATGTGTTTGTTTCAGTCATTTCATGGAATCCCAGAATGGTTTGGTTCGGAAGGGACATTGAAGCTCATCCCATTCCCCCCCTGCCATGGGCAGGGACACCTTCCACTGNTCTCAGAGCATCTCTGTGTCATCCTCTGACTGACTCCAGCAATCCGTGTCCTCCTTATCTCAGTAAAATATCCACGTACCAAAGGTCCCCTCGATCAGTAATAAATTTAGGAAACACTGTTTTTATTCCCATTTAAAACACTCTACACTCAGCACTTTACCCCCTTCACAACTTTTCTGGGGTTTATCATTTGTTTCCTCTTTATTTCTTGCTTGGGAGTATTTCTGAAGTTGTTTGTGGAGCTGCTGGTACTTCCTTCGTTGTTTTCCAACCACTGTTAATTAAAAGACACTTACAGAGAAAACAAGGTGGGGCAAGCCAGAGGGTCCTTTTCAAGTTTATCTGCCAGCATCTGGAGAGTCTGTAATTAAAAGGAGAATGAGAGCTCTGAGTGCAGACCTCGGGCTGTAAATCAAAGCCTTCAGCTGTCAGCTGCATCTTCCTTGCTGATATTCCAAAGACACCTGTCTCAGGTGAAGGGCTAAAGAGGCACCAACTGCTCCAGGCTGGATAAAATCAGATTTTATCTTGCTGCACCGAAGACCTCCAGGAAAGATGTGTGGAGGTTGCTCATCTCTGTAGCTCTGCAGCAGGCTGAGCAATTTCCTTTTTAAAAAATGTATTTATTTGATTTTTTTTTTTTCTCCCCAGCACAAGTCATTACCTGTGAAACCAAGATGAGAGACAAGTGCAGAGGCTCAACATGCAACAGGTAGGGTTTTGTTGATACTTCTTGGAGTGCTGAGGGAAAAAGTAATCTAAATATTACTCAGTTCTTGCAAACACAGGACAGGCTGTACTGTGTATTTTTTGAGACTGTCCAGTCAGATCTCTTTAAGAAAACCCCCAAAACCCAACGGAAAAATCCCCTAGAATTCTCTTAATGCAAGCCTTCAGACAAGCCTGGTAATAAGGTGATTTGGTCGATTTTATTCAGCCATGATGACCCACAGTTTCAGGTGTCCAAAATAGTTTAATAAATTTTGGCAGAGTCATTTTTTGAGCATTTTTCATGCATTCCACTGCTGTCCAAGCCAGACCAATAATTCATGGCTTGTCCCCTCCCAGCCAGTCAGGAACTTTTGGTTAAGGTTTCTGCAGAGAACAGGACAGTTTATCACTTGGAGAAAAACCAAATCCACAGAATCTAAATATTGGTCGGGCTCTTAAGGAGGGTGGAGCAACTGTTTTAAAAAGTATCTATTTTGCAATCCTGTTTTTAAAATGGGAGAGTTACATGAAATGAATGGAATGGCTATTAAATGAAACCGAGTCAAAGTCTGTTTTTCTTGAATTGTTTTTCGCCACCCTCAAAGATACATATCTTTGCTAGGTATTTGTGCCCAGCTGGCTGCTTGTACAGTAAGGGAAAGATCTTTGGAACATTTTATTACGAAAGTGTAAGTACCTTTTAATAGCTCGTGGATGTAATTTGTGGGAGCCAGTGGTAATGACAGAAGTGGGAAATGCCAGCCCTTCTGGTGTCGTTTGGCTTTTCGTGTTCTCCGGCTGTGGTGCTGTAAAATGGTGCTAATAAAGATTATCTGTATTTTCCTCAGCCTGGTGTTGAAAAAAAGGGGAGGACTCTGGGAAGGCAAAGTGCTTCCAGATGTGATTTTATCAGGAATTGTCCTTAATGTGGACACCCATGGAAAGTGGGGGATGGCAGCTCCTACAAAGACCTCTTTATTTGTGCGGGCAGCTGTCATCTGAACAGAAACTTTGTATAAAAAACACTGTTAAAATTTGTAACTAAAAAATATTTTGGGCTGATTTGCTTGATCTTAAATTAGTAAGATAATTTATAAATAAAGCATGGCACGGTTTTCCCATCAAAACTGCTTTTGGGGTGAAGGAAGCTTGGAGATAAAAGGGTTTTTTTGGGTAAAATCAGGGTTTTTTTCCCTATTCTAGCTGTTGGTGCCTGACTGCATCACCCATGACGTGTCTTTGCCCTGCAGCTCCTGTGATTGCAGACACCCATCCCCTCCAAGTGGCGTCAGCAGAAATATTTTGGGTTCGAATATTTTGTCGAGAACTGGAAATATTTCAGACTGGTCGCTCACTTCCAGCACTGCTTTTCCTCTAAATAGTATTTAAATGTATGGTTTTGTTATTTAAAAAAAAAAAACCAACAAAACCTTGCCATTCAACCAGGCAGTGCTTAAAATAATAGTAATAAAAGAATCAGGCCGTGATGGGAGAGGAAGATTTAACAACCAGATTCCAAAGGAGTGTACTCAGCTTATTTTCCACTTGGTGCTGTGGAGGTGGTTTCATTTCTTCTCCGTTTTTCACGTAGCAGTTGGGCAGCGTTGCTCTGTGAACGAGATTGGTTGGGTTTATTTCACACACCATTTATTTATCTCTCGTCAGTCCTCCAGCATTTGTCGTGCTGCAATCCATTATGGAATCCTGGACAATAAAGGAGGGCTGGTGGACATCACCAGGAAAGGGAGGACACCTGCTTTTGTGAAGTCCACCAGGAACGGTGTGGAGTCGTTCAGGTACTGCCTTCACCAAAAGCTGTTGGTATTTGCTTTAAATACAAGCAGGTGTTAAGTCATCTTTGCTGCTCGTGTGCACACAGTGATCCAAGTAATTCTGCTCTGCTTATTTTTTTAATAATTTTTTTTTTTTGCTTGTTTTACAGGAAAAGTAAACCTTCAAATGCATTCATGGTTTCCAAAGTCACAAGTAAGTTTTAAAAATGGAGAAAAAAAAATTTATTGTTGCTGGAGTTCCTGTGGGGTACTTGAAAACATCATTCCTGTCAGGGCTCTTTTTCATTTTAAGAGAAATTGTTCTGTGCCACAACCAAACCCTGGAGTGGTGGTGTAGGGTGATCTAGAACCGTAGAGTGACTGCCCACCCACCACAGGCAATTCCACCACCACCCACCTCATTTTCCTGTGGGAATCTAAGAGGAAAATAGAGAAATAGGTGATAACGGGCCAATTCCAGCAGCATCTCCTGCTGGTGGATCATGGTGGGGTCCAGACTTCAGCTGCTGATAGTAAAGGGATGGAAGATGAGCCATCCATGTGTGGGAGCCTCAGTCAAGTGTCAGCACTTACAAAAACTGAAAAAAAATAGTGGCTAATATCATGGTGCAGTAATGCAATGAAAAACACAATACACGAGAAATTAGTTTTTAACAGTGAGTCACGCATTTCTGAGGAGCATATAAATAAACACTGCTCTACTTTTTGAGCAATTCCCACTTTCTGAGTATCTTTGAAAAATTCCTCCTACGCAGAATCATCCCTTTGATTGCATCCACCTGAGCCCCTTGCAGGGAGAACCGTGGGTGTCAGGATATTTGGGCTCCACATCTGGAGCTGTAACAAAACCACGTGCTGTGGGTCAGCTGCTTGTCTCTTTTGAAAGCTGTCACCTTTTTAAGGCCACGTTGCAGTGTAGGATTCCTGCTGGAGAGCTGGTCAGCCCTCTCCCGGGATCCTGCTGCTGGAGCAGCTTTGCTCTTGGTGCTCCCAGTTGGACAAGGGTCTCACCAAATGCATTGTGTGGCTCTGACTTGTGTTTTCTGCAGCAGCCTGAGCTTTTGGGTCTAATAATTTGCCTTTCCACGTTTATCTCGGCAGCACAGACGCTGGATTGTTACACCACAGTAGCTGAGCTGTGCCACTTCAAAAAGCCAGCGAGCCACTGCCCAAGGTAACACAAACCTGCTTGGATTCAGCTTAAACCCGCTCTGTTCTGAGGAGGGGCAGCTTAACAGAGGTGCTGAGGGCCCTGAATTTGAGGGCTGGTGGGAGAAGAGCTGATCTTACTGGTTGAACTGGAGGAGGGGGTTGGGAATGACATGTTTCCCCCTGCCACCCTGCTTTTCTTGGCATCACAGTAGAAAGTGCACGTTATGTTTTTGGATGGCTTCAGATGTATCAGCCAGGATGCACAATCCTGTCCCAGCACACGTCCATGTGTGAGTGTGCAACTGCACACTCTTTGTCTTTTTCCTTCTGGATTTACTGGGTTTTGGATGTGGTTTTGCTTTCTGCCTTAAAACATGGAAGAAGTTAGTTCTGGAAACTGCGCAGGAGTAAGTGACAGGACAAATGCAGAGAATTTAATTATGTGCACAGAACTGAGTAAAAATACAGGTACACCCCCTTGAAAGAGTCATAAAAGGCCAAACCTCTTCTACTGGTCCAAATCCCTCTATTTGCAGTTCTGCAGCAGCAACCAAATGTCATCTGAGGGGAGCGAATAATCAAATTCACTGTTGCCACCTGCAGACCAGATGCAGGCACTTGAAATCTCCCAGGAATGCAGCTCTCCTTCCTGTCCAGCCCTGATGTCGGGAATAAATCTGAACGCATTGTTTTCTAGGATTTATTGCCCAGCCCACTGCAAGGACGAGCCGTCGTACTGGGCACCGGTGTTTGGCACCAACGTTTACGCGGATGTGAGTACAAACCCTTCCCTGCACCTCGTGGTAGCCCTGTCCCAGAGCTGGGCTCACACCGGGGTTTAGGGGAGAAATTCGAACTCTCCTGTGGTTATTCCATGTGGGGATGGGCAAATGGGGGTAAAAGATGCGGTCAGCGGGCTTGGGGAGCCCTTTTGCCCTCCAACTCTGATTTGTTCTGAGGGACTTGGGTGTGTCACTCCACAACTCCTTTGAGTTGTGGTCAGTGGGTTTGGTGAGCCCTTCTGCTCTCTGCCATTGACTCATTCCTAGAGATTTGGGCATGTCCCTTAACCTCCCCAAGCCTTGTGGGCTCTGGCTGTGAAATCATAGTTGCACTTGTTTACCTTTGGAAAGCATTTTGGGATTTACAGATGAGCACCAAAGGGCTTTTATTCCATACCATCACACTATAGAGTTGGCAAAAAAAGGCCTCCCTCCACTCTCCTGTTTCTGAGAGATGAACAGAGTTTCTCACAGCCAAGACAGAGCAGTGGAAAGAAAGCGTGTGAGCTGGTTTTATGGGTTTGTTTTTCTGAGCTCTGCTCACGGGGATGAGCAGAGACTTGATGCTAAAACGAGGCAGAGTTATTTTCTTGAAATCTCTTAATATTAGGCCTCTAAAAACTGGGTCTCAATGTTTTTCCATTTGCGGGTGCCTGGTTATTTTGGTTTTTTTCCTCATTTTCCTTTTTCCATTGGGGACTGTGTGCAGAAATGCCAGCTCCCTGGCTGCCCTGGAGCCTGTAGGATCGTGGCTTCTGAAAGCCTGGGGGAAGCAGTGAGCAGATTGTGGGCTCTCAGCTTCGGATCACCCTGGAGCTTTGCAGACTGCTGAGAAAATCCATCCTGCAGGAATCATGCAGCAATTTGGGGAAGCAATTTTGAAAGCAATTAGAAAAAAAAACCCCACTATTTTAAATTTTGCTCGAGACCAATTTTTTTGAAGGTAGAGCTGCACAAACAGGTTATCCTGGACTAGCTCACAAGCAAATCCATGGAGCAGCTGCCTCCCTGCCGTCCCTGCCTCCTGCATGCTCCCACCTGCAGGAAATGGGAAATAGTTTTCTCTTTTGTACAGAGGACAAACCTCCCTCAGATCACCCCTGAACAGGGCCTGTGATTACAAGGGTATTAGGTGAGGAGCAGCATCCCAGGCCGGCATTGCACTGACGCAAAAGGATTAGTGTCCTTTAATGAACCCATTTCCTACCATCCCTCCGGGGTATTGTTTCATAAACGGGGGCATGGATGGTGGCTTGGGAGCAAAAACAAAAAGCAATAATGATAAAAAAGTATTTGGCCACTTCCTCGAGGGTTTGGTTAACCTTTTTTTGGACTGCTGTGCTAACAGGGTGATGTGGAGGCACTAGGGAAGCGTTGAGGTTGGTGGCAAAGCGGGTGAAACCAGCTGGGACAAAGAGTTTGAGGTGACTCTGAAGGGTGCTGCAGAGGGAGAGGTGGTGATGCTGGGAATGCTCAGAATGGGAAGTTGAGAAGGGAAACAACCACACCACGCAGGGAGAACTTGGGGAAAGGCTTTTCCCAGGGAGCAAGGGCTGTGCAGGATGCTGGGAATGAACCCAAGCCCACTGCTGAGGAATAATTAAAGCAGGCAATGAGCTGGATGAGAGAAGTGCTGGTCTTCTGGGAGGGCTTTGGGAAGCCAACTTCCTGTCTAGTGTGCCACCTTCATGGTCCTGGGGGAACTTGGGCTCCAACTGTGTCTTCTTAAATAAGTTATCTGAAAGAAAATGAAGCATTTGGCCCCATTTCCAGCCTGCAGTTTGCTTTAAAAAGCTATTCAGGGAATTCTTCATGGGGAAATTAGTGAGGCTGTGGAATAGGGACAGAGAGGAGACTTGAATTTTGGAGTAAATGAATAAAATGCAAGAATTATGCAATGGTAAAAGTGGACAGGCCTGGTTCTGGAGTGATCACAGAACCACGGAATGGTTTGGGTTGGAAGGGACTTCAAAGCTCATCCAGTTCCACCACCTGCTGTGGGCAGGCACACCTTCCATAGATTTGGTTTCTTCAAGCCCTGTCCAACCTGGCCTTGATGCTGGAGCTGTGGGAACACCCAGGGATCTTTATGAAGGTTGTGAAAGAGCTTTTGAGTTTCATGAGACTCTGTCATTTGTCACTCAGCCTGGCTCCTGGTGTGACATAATCCTGCAGGGGAAACCCATCCCCATCCCTGCTCAGGAGCCCTGCGGAGCCAGGAAAGAGAACAACTTTGCCAATTTAAGATAAGGTTTTTATCCACAGTTGTGCAGTGATTGCTTGGAGGAGGATGGATGGGTGGATGGGTGGATGATCTGTATGGAGGCAGGAGTTTGTCACCAGAGCAAACCGGGCTGGGAGTCAGCTCTCAGGAAATATGAACTTAATGATTAAACCAGTCACACTAATGAGGGAATTCGGGGTGATCAAGCTCATAGTCAGAGAATATTGTTAATGACCTACTCTCAAGTGCATTGCCATTTTATGGTGGAGCTCTTTTAATCAGGAACTGGTCTCAGAGCATCCCTAGGGGCTTCGCCATGAGCTGTTGTGTTGTCCATACTGCTGTACGCCTGAACTTGGAAGGGAAGGCCTTATTCTTGTAATATCTCACCTTCCAAAAGCTTTGCAATCAATTCATCAAAGCACAGCCTGGCCTGGGACATGAGAGGGCTGTAAGCCAGCAGAGTGATAAGAGGAGGTTTGGGGTAAGGCAATAAAAAGTCTGTTGATCAAAGCTTTGAGTAAGCGGCGGAACAGCAAGTCCTGGAAAAAAAAAAATGACAGGAATGCTTTGAAAAGAACATTGTTTAGGATGTCTCCCAGTGGAGAGTGTTGCAAATTGATCCAGGACAGTTTAATTTTATGAGGCAGTTTTAGATTTATAGATTTCCCACCGCTTACTAGGGAGAATTCACTGCGTATCTTCCAAACACAGCATTCCCTTGCTCCCTTGACCATATATAGAAGCAAAACACCAAACTGGCACTCAAAACCCAGAGAGCAGCCAAGAGATAGGCCATCCAAAGTGATAAATATATAGGGGACAAGGCAAAGCTGCTATATATGGCTGTGAGAGGGGAGCAGCACGGGCCGTGTCGTACGTATGCAACGGGAACAGTTGCACTTGACACTGGTTTTGTGGTACTTGGATTTTTAGCAATCAGGGCATTTCTGGGGTTGGGATTTTCACCTGCAGCAGTTCCCTCTGCAAGGCTGGTTTTCCCTCTCTGTCCTTCCAGCTTGCTGTATGTAAACCCTGCAGAGAGCTGATGGCCAAGTTTACTCCATCCCTCAGCCTTCTCTGCTTTTGCTCCCTTTTCCTGGGTGCTTTGGGGGCTTAGTCACCAGTTGTTACTGTTTTGTGTTCCTCCAGCTCCTCTGACTCTGCACATCTGGGATGTGCAAGAGAGAAACTTCAGTCTTTCCAGAAGCATTAATCTCCCTCCACACTTGGAGTTGTCTTATGGGGTAATGCAGGTCCAGGAACTACAATGGTGCAACCTCAGTGGGTGCAGCCCTTCTGTCTTTCCTAGAAAGAAGGATGTGGACTGTCCTAGATAATTAGTGGTCATTTACCTTACTTCAGGGGAAGCATTTCCTTTCCAAGCAACTGTGTGAATAACCTTTGCTGAGGTCACCTGCACAGGGTTTCACCTCAGAGGTTTCTCTGGTGCAGCCCCAAGAGGCACTGGCTGGAAAGTTGGCCTCAGTTCGGTCTTGGCCCTGGATAAGATTAAGAAGTGTGGATTTAGATTGGATATTGGGAAGGAATTGTTCCCTGTGAGGGTGGGGAGGCCCTGGCACAGGTGCCCAGAGAATCTGTGGCTGCCCCTGGATCCCTGGAAGTGTCCAAGGCCAGGTTGGACGGGGCTTGGAGCAACCTGGGGTATGGAAGGTGTCCCCACCCGTGGCAGCAGGGGGTACAGGATGATCTTTAATGTCCTTTCCAACCCAAACCATTCCATGATTCTATGATGATCTCACGGGTGCAGCTCCACCTCAGAATGATGGAAACGCTGTTTGTTTGTCCTCTGTGGTGGTTGTGGATTTTCTTTCACCCAGGCATTATGACATACCTGCAAGCTCTAGTCCCTAATTTATCCAAAAGAGGGACAAAATAGTTTCATAACTGTTTCTTTGTCTATTCCCTGCTTTTCTTGGCGCCTATGGAATTGATAAATCTTCATATATAAAATACAGACAGTGTGTAAGTCAAAACACGGAATATTTTTCAGAGCTCCAGTATCTGCAAAACCGCAGTGCACGCAGGGGTCATTTCGGATGAACGAGGTGGCTTTGTGGACGTGATGCCTGTAGAGAAGAAGAAAACTTACGCTGGCTCCCTAAAGAACGGCGTCCAGTCGGAGAGGTGGGCTTTTTTTTTGCTTTGCACTTTCCTCTTCTTTTCCACGGCGGGTTCAGCTGCCTGTGGAAGTCAGCAGAGATCAGCTCGACGGGCTGGTGGCTTGGGCAGACGTGACTTCCCGGTGTCACTGTGAGTTGTGACACCCCAACAAATGGAGCGTGTTGTCCTGCTCTCACCTCTCCCCAGCCAGGAGCTGCCTTTGGGTTCTGGTAAAAAGTGGGAGATGTTGTTGAGCCTCGTTTGGTTTCATCACAGCACAAGTCCATATTAATGCATTTTGCTGTGTGTTTGACACAGCAGGAGATGAGCACAGGTATTTTCAGTGTTCAGCCTGGGTCATGATTTGGGGATAATTGGGATTTCCGTTCAGTTCTGGGGTGGGGGATTAATTTGTATTTGTTGATTCATGTCCTCTATTCTCTTTGAAAGAAGCATGGGTAAATTAACCTCTTGAGACGTGATCAAACACTTTTTGAAGATGAATTTCCCACCCTTGTAATTTTTCTGTAGTTTCTCTTGGGCCAGCCTTGCGGGTTTCAGTGACCAATTGCAAATCTGTGCTTCCAAAATCCTGCACCTCCTCATGATCACAACAATCTGGTCACAGCTCATCCAATCCTTTCTAATTTGAAACTTCACTCTCAATCTGTTATGTATTTTTTTCAGATATTGGTGTGATGGCACTGGTTTCTCAGAGCTATCTTTGCAAATACGGAATTTCCCACAGTTATGGGGGATTTGGTCACTGCTAACTCTGTCTGCTCTGTGTAGTTCTTCTTTTATGAAGATCTTAAGAAATTCTATCAAGTTTTCTGGTTATATTCTAATAATGGATATTCCAGAATGCTTTAGAGCATCTCAGGAGATAAAAACAGACCAAGACAGGAAAGCTAGAGGTGTTAAATATGAGGGTTTTTTTAGTATAGATTGTCAGGGTCAGCATTTTCCAATTTGATAAATTGGATTTAGGTGAAAAACCTCCTGTTCCTTTGAATTTTTTTTCTATCTCAGTCTTACTTTCATTTATCTTTTATACAAAAAGACAATTTTTTACTGGGATGGCAAACTGTGCCCTAGCTAAAATAAATTGCACCACTCTCAGGGATGTGCAGTATGAGCAGCCAGTGCTGATCTCAGAGGTGAGGGAAACCAGAGACATTCTCACAGCAGGGATGAAGATTTGGAAAGTGTTATTTACACTCAGCAATAAGGAATAACTTCATGCTGTGAGATCCACCAGACAGTGAAACAGCTTTTCCAAGATTAAGGTGAACCTTTACCCTTTAGGACACTGGAAATAACCTTGGGTAAAGATACACACCCAGACAGGGATGGGAAAAGATTGCCTTTAGGATTTACTGAGTCCTTACCCTTGTTGCAATGTTTGTTTTGTGGGAATATGAAATTTTGTATTTTTCCTGGGTTTTTTCAGTGCAGCAGGACCTGGGAATAGAAACACCCCCTCTCCCCATGCCCACAGCCATCCTCAGCAGCTTGGAGTCAGAGCATCTGGGGACACCTCTGGAAACTGAAAATGAATATCCATATTTATTGTCATTTAAAGTGAGCTGATCTGGCTATTCCCACTGCCAGCTCTAGGAGCCAAGCCAGACAGGCCCTGGGGACCTACCAGCCTATTTGACAATTGTTTTTTAAGGAAAACATATTCCTTTTTATGCCTGAATCTCTGCACAAGGCAGCACAGTGCTCCTTGGTAAAAGCTAGGGCTATAAGAGAGTCTGTTGTCTTCCAGCTTCTTTTGTTGGCATTAGCACTACAGATTTGGATTGAAAACATAAAAAAAAAAAAAGGTGAAACCATGGATGTGTGCCACTTCTTTTTCATCCTTTATCTTTCTCCTGCTCCTGGTAGGAAAGTGATAGGAGAAATTCAGAGTTGCCTGCTTGGGTCCTGCGGTGTCTTCATTTTGTTCATTCCATGTTTTGGTTTTTTTTCCTCTTTTCTTTGTCTCCAGCTTGAAGAATCCTTCAGACGGGAACGCTTTCCGAATCTTTGCTGTGAAGCAGTAACCCCCCAGGGAAGGTGCAGGTTTCTTTGGGAGAGCGCTCTGTTGATCTCCAGAGACGCCAAAGCTCCTCTGAACGGCATCAGCTCTGCCCGTACCCTCCTTGCCGATCTCCTTCAGGGAATTCCAAAAGAAAAGGGGAAAAAAAAAAACCTACCAAAAAAAAAGACCCCGGGTTCTGACTCAGCTGTTGGCATCTCATCGCACCCATGCAGCGTTGTATCTTTTCGTCTCGTGTTTTTGTTTCTCTAGGGGCATTCAGCGACCATAAACTGTTCTAAGTTCCGTTTTACCAGAGGTGTTGCTACACAGAACGGCGGTGGCTCCACGTGCAGCAGGCGCAAGGATCTCAGCCTGGCCCTGGACGGCGTTTTTAGGGTGTGAAGCTTCTCCTGGGATGGGTGTGAAGCTTCTCTTGGGATGGGTGTGAGGATGAGCGTGGCCGAGCAGACTCGGGAGTGAGCGGCTGTCCAGGCGCTGGACACTTTGAAATGAGAAACTCATTGAGAAGTTGCATCATTTGGGGAGAGGATGGGCTTGGGTAGAGTGGTTTTGCGTATGTTGGATGGTTTCTGTGCCAAAGAGGGTAAAATGTGGTGTTTGCCCACCGAGGTGGCGTGCAGCAGCACTGCTGTGTGAGGCTGCTGGGGCACCATGGCAGGGTACCTCCTACGAGGGTGTTTGGGGATGTTCTTGGCAGCCAAAATCAAGGTTTTGTGGGCCTGGAGCAATGTGTAAAATGGTGGCAGAGATCCTCACTGCAGAAAATGAGGCCACCAGATAATCCAAAGAGCAGGTTTAGTGTTTGCTGGTCAAACACTCCCAGGTATTTTGCAAGTCTGGCAACCTCTGAGAAGTCAGAGAATCGGGGCTCCTGTGCTGGCACATCTCATCCTATACTCCACACCATAACTTCAGTTAAATGCAGTGTATTGGTTTATACAGCAGTGCTGGTTGTTTTATAGTAGTTAAGTAGTGATAAAATTAATCTTATTTCTGCTAGGAATGGTTGCATCTGTAGGAAGCAGATTCACTTTCCCTTTGTGAAGCTCCTTGTGGTGTGTGCACTTCTGAGACTTTAAAGACATGGCATAAATTGGGGTAGATTAATTTTTCCTGTCCAGTTTGTAAAGCCAACAGATCCCCACTTTCAGTGCAAATGCTGTACCTGTGAGCATTTGATACCCAGGATGGTGGGCTTTGCAAAACTCAGAGGTGTTGTAATGATGTTATTCCATATTTTGATATTTTTGTCTTGACATGCAGCCAAATGCATTTCAAAGCCATGAGAAGGGCTCAGCTTGACCAGCTTTTTTAAGGCAGAAGAATATTCTCTGCTTCATATTGGAAATGAATTTTTAGAATTGGTCTGAGCACAAATCTGGTGGGTTTTTGATACACAAACATCCAGTAACTTCATCAGTCATGAGAAGACAAGGTCAACAGTAGTTCTTCAGCTCTTGTAGATGCAGTCCTTCTGCTCAATAACTGAATTGTAATACTGGATAACAAGTGGGGGAGTATTTCCCTCTATCTGGCAGATGTCTCACAGCTGCTCTTACACCCAGAACGTGTTTGGTTTAATCTAGACAGATATAAGAGCCATCTCATCAAGCTCTTTCCAAACACAGACCAAAAGCATTTATATGATTAAACACTTCTTTAATTCTGTAAACACCAAGAAATCAGCGGGGAAATGACATTTAAATGACATTTATCAGTTTGTCTCACCCTTGAGGATTATTTCTCCGTAAAATCTGAATTTGGAAAAAGACCTTTTGTAAAACCTGAGATTGGAGCTGCCTTGCATTGTCTCCAAAAATACTGCACAGAAAACCCACTTTTGGGGTGGATAGAGAGACGTGACCCTTCATGTCATCTTTGTTTATGTAGTATCGTCTTTCAAGGTGTACAGTATTGACCTTAGATAGGAAAACTGAGCTATTTCTTTTTCTTACTAAGTAAACTGGTGTTAAAAACAGCTGGAACATATCCTAGACAAGCTGCTGGTTTGAGATGTTGGCAGTGAGGAAAAGCTTCCCTGTTTCTGCCCGCTTTGGGGTGGGCATGGTCTGGTCCAAGCCCATCCAACACTGCAGCAAGAATCTGGGACATCCTGGGCCGAATGGGCTATGAATTGAATTGGAGAGAGTGAGAGGTGCAGTCAGGTTCAGGGGGACTGCAAGAGCACATGAAACACATCGATGTTAGCGTAGGATCCATGAAAATTACAGATGGAAGGTGATGGAAAGAAATGTGAGGGCTCTTGGAGTAAAACCCAGGGGATTACTGTGAGCACATAAAAATCCAAACAGCTGGGGATGTACCTAGGTGATGGAAAGGGGACAAGGGGAGGGTTATTATTCCAACAGAAATATCCTAAAATGCTTACTTCAAGTTACAATTGCATATTTTTGTCTTCAGCCAACTGGTTTGGATTTCTAGAAACCGATGTTAATTTAAGTCTGTATCTGTTTATTTTTATATTTGTTGTACAAAAGAGAAATTGTGACTTTACTACACAAATATTTTTCGAGGTCCTGGGTGCTATTAATTTAAACATACCTCCACCAGAATTAGGGGCGATCAGGTCCTCCAAGGCAGTCATGACCTATCAATGACTTGCAATCATGTGTGCTAGCTATTCATAAATAGGTGGGACAGTACCAGTTTTTTAGCCAAATATTGACAGATTTTATTTCTGATACCAAAACACTTCTCAGCCTGCTATATTTCAGTGCAGCTTAAAAGATGCATCACCTCTGTATCTCACCAGGCCCGTTCCTCCTCAGCCCCAGCTCAGCAGATTTGGAGGCACCTGGAGCATCCAGGTGTAGCCTGCTTGAACCCTCTCCAAAGCTGATGCTGCCTGGTTGTTCTTTCCCAATCCTTTGGGATTTGGAAGCAATGACATTGTGATTGCAGAACATCTGGCTCAGCCAAATCTCCAGGAAACACAACCAGGGTGAAATCTGCTGTGCTGGGGGGGCCTTGGCTCCACTCATTCCTTCTTTTAAAGACCTTCAGCCAACAGCTGGTTGAGGAGGCTCCAGTTGGTCACTTGTGCAGTCTAAATATTTAGGGCCAGTTCATAGAGTTGCTTTTTTTTTTTTTTCTATGAAAAATGATGTATTTTACTTCTTATGTATAAAAGTTACTTGTAAATTTTTGTGTGCCTTTGCATGTTTATCAAGGGGCCGTGGTTGTTTATAAACTAGATTTTTTTTTTTTTCTAAGTACCAAATTGTAAAATATCTTTCCTCCCTACCCCTCCATTTTCTTTTGATTTCTGAATTGTTTGTGAAATAAAACCTTCCCAGAATGAATGCTTCCCTTGTCCTTAATGCTCAGCCAGAGCTGGGTTTGTGTTTAGAAGAGCTATTTGGGATTAATCCTGGGGACTGGAGTGTCCCCTGGAGACCCCATATAAGACTGGGATGTTCCAAAACCTGTTCCACAAACAAATAAACTTCCCAGTACCCAGGCTTTAAAACTCAATCTTTACCCCATCAAAATAAGATGTATCCTTAGTGAAAGATACAGAGAGCAAGGGAAAACTGCTGTCTGACTTTAAATCCCTGCAACATAAGGGCTGAATATTAATAAATTAATGGATTAGAAATAGTGTTTAATGAATTAGTGCTGCAAAATATAAGTGAGGTGAACTCCTCCCCACCTGAGCAGGCTGGTGTGAATTGTACCCTTATTTTTTGAAAGGAAAAGTATTCAGATTTTGTAATTCCCTTTGAAATTTTCTCCAGGCTCATCCTTGCTGACAGCACCACAAATCAAACCGAGTTGTTTAGTGTAATCCAACCCCATTTGGTTAAAGGAGCAACACAGGGAGGTTCCTAACTCAGCCTCCAGGCAATGAGCACCAGATGGGTTTTGACCAAAAATGTGGGCTGGGCCATGGGACAGGGTCCTGATTGACAAGGCCATGAAATTTTGTGTTTTCCATTACCTATACAATAAAATCAACATTAAATCCAGAGATGTTTGCATTACTCCAAGGCTGGGCTGATGCAGTTGTGGCTGAACAGCATTTCCCTGTAAATCCCAGCCCAGGACTGATGAGATAACATCATTACTGCTCTGCCAGTGGTTTCTGTCAAAGGGAAATTTCATGCTCTGCAGTTCCAAACTGCCCATTTGAATTCACTTTCTGCTTTCATTCCCCCGTTCTTACTGCTGCAGAAATATCTCCTGAAAATATTTGGGAAGATTTTCATAAGCAGAGCTTAAAGGTAAGCAGAGCTTAAAGGTAAGCAGAGAGGGGAATTCAGGCTGATGGTTATTGTGAGGCTGCTTAGAGCATCCCATTAGTGACAACAGTTGTTTGATATCCTATTTGGTGGTGTTATAAAATGCCCCACTCTGTGATTTGGACCTGGATGATCTCTAAGGTCCCCTCCAACCCAATCCATTCTATGATTCCATGAATTCTGTGGTAAAATTTAGGTCCTGGTTGGCCTAGGGAACAAAACAGCATAACACTCAAAATTTGGGGCGGAACCTAACCCATCCTTTGGGTCAGCTTCCCATTTTTTGACACTGTCTCTGGATTTGTCTCCTCCTGCTCGAGCCATGGGCTTTGTCCTCTGCTCACCCACCAGAAATTGGGGTTATCACCAGTGCTGCGTGAGAGCAACGTGGCAAACAAAGCTGTGCCTTCTTCCTGTACAACAGGGATGAAAACCAGGTAGGTGAAGGTTTATGGCAAAACACAGAGGCAGGGGAAATATTAGTTATTTTTTTCCCAGCTGGGGTGGGACTCAGATTCTGCTTTAGCTGAGAAGGCATAAAAACTGGAAGGTTGAAGAAAAGCAGAGGGGAAGGGAAAGAGAAACCCTTATGGAGCTGAGTGAGGGTGGCAGATGTGATAGCCCTGTATTCCCACATTGCTGGGAACACTTGGGGATCAACAAGCAGCCGGGCTCTCCCTGCTTGCTGCTCCAGGGAGAAATAACTCGTTGCTGGTTGTTTTGCCTTCTGCTGGCTGCTCCTCAGCCCGTGCTGAGCTCACCAGAGCCTATGTATAGCACGGGCATACCTTGGGGTGGGTGTCCTTCCAAAAACCCACAGACATTTATAGGATGCGCCCGGGCGATGTTTTCAAAGCCATTTTGCAAACGATGGGGTTGGCTCTCATTTACACTAAGGACCTACTTTAAGGCACTTAGAAGGCATTTATGCCACTTTAGGGTGTGGAGAGAGCCGCGTAAAGAAGCCTCAGTGTAAACAGAAACCACCCTTCTATCTTGTTGACAGTGGTTAAAATTGGGTTACGGAGTTAAGTCAACAGACAAGGTCTGCCTTATGCAGCTCCTCTGCTCCTCACCCTCCGTGCCACGGGAGCAGGGAGGGCTGTCCACGCTGTCCCCCAGCCACTGCACAACCCAGCACATGGCAGGGAGATTAGGTGTCAAATGGAATACAAGGATATTTATAGCGGGCGAAAAGTCAGGAGGCTCAGGTGGAATGTGAGAGCTGAAAGCTGAAGGGAGCAAAATAAATTCAGAGCTTTGGGACGTCTTCCAAGGGCTGCTTCTGTCAGGTTTGGGCTCCTGTGGTTTAGGGACTGTGGGTGACCATGACCTCAAGGGGGGGACCTGCCAACACACACAACTGTCCTGAAAAGTGCTTGACTGATACCCTGAAGTTCTCATTTCAGTATCTGCCTCGAGGCTTGTTTCTGCACATTTCTCTTTTGCACAAGTGGAAGCTGAACAAACATCACCTATTAACTAAGCCCGGGGGCCAGAGGAGAAGTTTGTCAGAAACAAATCTCAAAAGCAGCCTAATTTCCTTCTGCACCAGCTGAGCAGGCTTTGTAAGTTTGAAAAAAGAGAGTAAAACCCAATACAGATTGACTGTAGGAAGGGTATTCATAACACCTTACTTGATGTGCTTGTAATGAAAATATGGTTTATATCAATGCAGGGAGCTCCAAAACTGCATCAGTACCTGTGCTGGAAGAAACACTCTGCAAAAATCAGATATGACAGTTGGAAGAATATAAGGAATAATAAAAGATGGAGACCAACCAGTAGGGAGTAGCTCAACCCACCTGAGATGAATTAGAATCAAAAGCATCACATTATGGCCAAGGAGATAAAAGTCATATCAGGTGTGGAAGGAGGGGCACGATGAGCAAGGCAGGTGAGAAACTTTTCAGCTTTGCTTCGTCTGTTCAGCTCTCTGGTGCAATTTGACAATGTCTGGAAAATATTCAACCAGATGTGGGAAGTCCAGGAGGAAGCAGAGAAGCCTGAGAGGTGAAACAATTCCTGAGGAAGCAGGAGAGCTCTCTGAGGATGAAAAAGGTGAGGAAGAGGATGCCTGAAGTGTGTAAAGGTACAGTAAAAGGAGAGAGTTCTTCATGCCCAAAGGGGCCCCACTGGGAAGGGATGGGCTTAAAATGTAGTAGGAGACACTGAGACCATTAGTGAAGGCTCTGACTGCAGCAGATTGTCTGTGTGGTCATTTCAAGCCCTGATTCCAGGTTTTTGAGAATATTCTGGATGGCAGGTCCTAAAATGCGATCCTCTTTTGAGTAGAGGATGGACTAAAAAATGTCTTCATGGCCTCCCAGGTGGTTTTTTTTCCTATAATTTTCAAGGTTAAAGGAAACATTCCATCCAGTGGGAAGGGCTGTCCTCTCTTTGGAGCAGGATCGTGCACAAGCAGGGACTGTCATTTTTTCTGTGGGTAACACAGGTAGAGATGACCTGGCAGAAGTGGCCCAGGTAAAGGTGTGCAGTGCCTAGCCAGTACGGACTGAGATGATAAAAACGAGTCATTGCTCTCCTAACTCTTTGTTGTTCAGGTTTTTTTGGTTAGGGGTTTTGGGTTTTTTTAGGTCTTTTGGCAGGCAAATGATTTTTGAGATGCATTTGACTTGTGGCCATCATGTCTGAGGTAAAATACTGGGGACAACCGTCCATAAATGCTGCTGGCAAGGGGTGATTTCGGACATCCCCTGGGGATGTCTCTGAGCCAGACTGAGTGCTGGCTGCAGCAGAGCAGCACAGACAGAGAAGGCATCTCCTCCCAGTGCCAGGCGTGCAGCACCATCTGGGGACAGGCTCTGGGTGGGGAGAAGGGAGACTGTGGAAATTTTCTCATCTGCAGGGTCATGAAACCATCTCAGGCGTCTGAGGGCAGCTGGCCAGCTCAGCAGGCTGCGTGTGCCTTTCCAAAGACACGAGGGAAGTCAAGCTGTCCCAAACCCTTACAGCAAAACAGCTGCAGGGAGCTGAGCAGCTCCAGTGCTGGACAATGTTCTCCTTGGGAACAGCTTCATTATCAGCAAAAAATGATCTCTGCAAATCCAGAGCACTAAATGGGGGTTTGTTTGGACACCGACCATTTTAACGAGAGCAATAAAATTATGAAAACACCCAGGTTTTCATGAGCTCCAAAGTTTCTAGTCTAGACCAAGAAAAGGACATTAGGAGCCAACTCCAGTTGATGTTGTGGACAGCTCTGGATGCAGTTCCAGAGAGTGCTTGTGATCCACTTTTAAGGAGAGTTACTGGAAAAGTGCTCAAACCCTCTCCCCTTGGCTGTGGGCATGGTGTGGCACAACAGGGGGGCTTGGAGTGGACAGTCCCCCCCACCCCGGCTGTCCTGCACTGACACAGGAGAAAGTTGTGTGAGGTCTCTGCTCTTCTCTTATATAATCCATGGCTTCAGATAAAATTAATGCCATGTACCCAAAAAAAGGATTTTCTGTGTGCTCTCTCGCAGCCTCTTCCCGTAATCTGAACACAACGTTCGACTGTGACAGTTTTGCCAGTAAAATCGAGGTTTTTCCTTTGCCATGGGATCCAGATTTAAAATTAGCTGTGTCCCAGCAGGGCCACCCCTGCCAGCTTCAGTGCTCAGCCTTGGAGGGTCAGGGCCTCAGAAGAGCCCAGCAGCCCAGTTTAAACAGTGACCAGAAAAGTTTGTTCAGGGAGGGCTCCCTGGCCCTTCACAACAGGAGCCTCCGTTAGCTCCTACGTCGAGAAAACAGTCAAACTTTATAAAAATACCTGCTCAAGTAAATACTAGTGAGTCACAGACACTAAATATTAATAATTCATACGTTGGGAACAGAAATATCAGCAGGACCTGTCAGGCAGGCCTTTTTAATGTGCAATATTACAGAATTGGGTAAGTGTTCCTCTATTTATTTCTCTTTTTTTGTGTGTGCGTGCCAACCTTTCCCATTTGAGACCCGGGCTTGGAGTTGCTCCGAGGCCCTGGGTCAGTGAAACTGGTTGGAGTCTCAGTCCCACGAGGGGAGAAACTTCCCTGGAAGGGACCCAAGCAGGGAGGGTGTTGAGCAGCGCTCCTCATCCAAGGGTCAGTAGTGGGGCACTCCCAGGGAATTGGAGGGTCTGACTCCGTGATTGCAAATTACAGATAAATGAGGGGGTTGTCTTCATTGACTGACCTTTAGAAAAAAAAAAATCAACCCCAAACCAACCCCATTACTTAAACTTTCTGCAACTACCCAAACCCCCAAAGCACTTTTGTTTCATTAAGGATCAAAATGGGAGTGAAAGCCAATCCTCATTTTTGTTGTGAGGCAGTTTTAACTAAAAAGTGGTTTTGATCAAAATATGTTAAAAAAATAATTTAAAAATATGCCGAGTTTTAAAAAGTGAAATTGCAGTTATTTCAGTAACTTCTTTTCATGTTTGAAAGTGTGGCTTCTTAAAAGCTTTTTGGCACTGCAAAGCATAAATGAAAATTTTTAATTAATTTCTTTGTTTAGGTTTTTTTTTTACTTTCCTGTGGTGTTTCACTGGCATTTGCTGGCTCATGTGGAGACTGAGATGCTGTCTGGGTGAAGAGAGGAGCAATCTTTTTTGTTGAAATTGAAAAGGACTGTCAACTGAAAAAACCAAAGAGGTTCCAGGCAGAACGGCAAAGGAGAGAGGCTTTTCTTGAGGAATGGAGGAGTGAAGAGCAAAGAGCCATGACAAGGACCCAAACTGCAGCCCAACACCTTATTTTTGTGAAATCTGAGGGCAGCTTTGCTGTGCACTTTGAAAGCCAGTTCCCAAAATCCAAGGGGTAAGTGGAAGACAGAGTGTGAGGTGATCCTGATGCTTTGAAACCTCTCAAACTCATTTTCCTTTTCTTCCCCAAAAGAAAACTGTTTTATTCTGCCAGTTACGAAAGGCTCAGTTTCATCATTGGTAATTCCACAACGCCGTGCCCTGGCGCTGCAGCCTGTCCTGCCAAGCCTGCTGCCACTTAGGTGGTCCCAAATTACTTCTTGCTTCCAGTTCCTTGGCTCCTTTAAGCCAAAGCCTGGCTTTGGAAGGACTCTGTGAGAGCTTTTAGCTCTGAGCAGTTGATTTATTAATTAGCACACGCATTAGCTGGAAGGGTTGTAGCTTTTTGGTCCCACGTGGCCATGCAAGTGGAGGTTCTTTTCCAGGAGTGGGGAATGGATGTTCCTCTTCACATTTTGCTTTTTGACCCTGGAGCTGATCCAATGGAAAGAGAAGAGGAACACTGTGGCTGTAGGGACAACGCTTCCTACGGAGCTGTGTTGGCACGGAGATGCCAGCAAGGACACGTGGAGCCAGTTTTCCTTTCCTCTTAGCCTGAGGGTCTCAGGGCTGTAGGACATAAATCCATGTCCTGCAAACCTGCTCCAGACAGGGTCTCACACGGTGCTGAAATTGTCCAGAAATGCTGAGGACACATTTCTCCCTTCCCCTGAAAGCACCTGGAAGAGTATGACTTTGGCTCTGCCTTCTTCCAGGAAAACCATCTTCTGTGGGATAATAGAGGGTGTCATTCTTCCAGATAAATGCGCTGTAAAGGAAAATTCTCACTAGGAAAGGACAGCCACAAGCATCCTCGCTTTTCCTGAGCTAACATTTGGGTTTTCTGGAAATTATGGGCACCATTCCAGCTCGGTGGCTGGGCAGACAGCACAGCCGTTGTTTCTACCTCTTCATATCAACGGCTTCCCAGTGGACTTTCCTCAGGGAAAATTGATGGAACAGCTCACTCAGCTGGTCAAACAGCACAGGCAGCCTGGAAATTGCCAAGGATGACAAGCCTGGATAAAATCCTGTTGTTTCAGCAGCGATAGGCATGGTTGGTTTTGTGCTTGGTCACTGACAAGTAGAAGGTCCCTTGCAGGTGCCCCATTTGTAGACCCACCTTGAACAGCCCTGTGCTGAGGGGTGCCTTGCTGGGTGCAGTGAGATTTTGTGTCTTGATAATCTGCATCCCATCCGTGGGAGCATCTCTGGTTTGGTGGATGAGTAAAGGAGTCATTCCCAGAGCTGGGGGTGTGCAAAGCAGAGGGAAATCCTGTTCCCACCAACACCTCTGACCTACCAGCCCTCTGGGCACAGTGGTTTTGGCAGATGTGAGTTTCTCATCAAAGCCCCGCTTCAAGCTGAGCTTTCCTGTACCTTCTCATTATCTTCTGTGATCTCTATCTTTAATTAAAGGCAGGCCTGTGACCCCTGGGACTTGCACACCCATCCTGCCTTAGCATTTCCCCTCCCTTCCCTGGTGGCAGAGAGGAGCAGGCAGGGCTGTGCTGGGCACGGGGGACAGTGGTGGCAGCAGCTGTGGGCACAGACTGAACTCAGGGAACCCCTCACACTGATGGTGGGGGAGGCTTTTCCTGGGGGAGGAGGGAGACAAGAAAATTATTGGAAGAGGAAGCAAAAATGAACCACAGACTCGTTTGTAATGAGTGTACTGAGAATTACTACAGATTTCAACATCTGTTTTGACAGGACCGGAAGAGAATACTGCAAAGGGTGCAAGGATGCAGATCCCCTTTGAAAAGAAAGGCTCACAAAACCCTGTCAGGATCTCATTATGGAACCATTAACAGGGGCCTGAGCTGGTCACTGCAGGTCTCCTCATAGTTTGCACATGAAGCCCAGTTCTGCACAAATCAGAGGCTCCAAACCAGCCATGCAGGAAAATGTAGATTTTCTGGAGTGGTGAGGTCTTTTGGAGGATGTCTTTACAGGTGAATGAATTCCACCATGGCAGAAGCAGGACAGGAGATGGCATCAGACCATGCCTCTGGTTGCTGATGGCCGTGCTGTCCCCTCTGGCATTAAGAAAAAGGTGTGGCAATGCTGCTGTGGGAATCCACGGGGCTGTGGGAAGCGGGTTGTAACACTGGCTCACCAATTTTCTAATTAAAGGCCATGAGTGGCCCTCACGATTCATTAAAGGATATTACATAGAAATTAAAAAACAGGCAAATGTGTCACAGGAAGCCCGAAGGCTGGAACCACAGCTGCGTAATTCCTTCTCTGGAAACTGCAGTGTGGATTTTCGAATCGTGATGCACTGCTTGGTCACAGCCACTCGCTGAGCTGAAACTGTCCCGCTGCTCATTTTCTCCCTGATTTTATTGAGCTCTGCTTCAGGCCCATTGTTGAAATAGCTGCGGAGTGCTGGTGGGCTGATGTGGAGCAATGTCTTGGCAGTGTCACATTGGACTGAAGTGTCTCGAACAGACAATGCCCTCCGGGCACGGCAGCACCTCTGCCCGAGCATGATCACCCTCGTTAAACCCCATTAGTCCCGGTTGAGTCAGCGGTGATGGGATGGGGTCACACCTTGTGGTGCAGCCTCAGCCCGTGGTGCAACCAGAGCTTTTGGTGTCTGAACCTGTTTCATGGCAGGAGCAGGATTTGCGGGGCAGGAAAGGCGTTTCCCATTCCAAATCCAGAACCAAGGCGTTGTGAGATGAGGCCTGTGATGCACAGCAAAAGCGAGAAGGACATGGGGAAGTCTGGACTTGGGGAACAGGATATGACAGTGATGGGGCTGATGGGATGATCTTTAGTCACTCTTCTGCTCATACCAGGAGCAGTTGTGCACAAAGTTGTCATTGTGACAGGGCTTAGAATTAGTGCTTTAGGGACATGGGTATAGATTATTTAGTATTGGGTTGCTGGTAACAAGACAGGAGGGAATAAAATGAACTTTCATGAAGAGAAACCACGTTTTCATAAAATATCTATTAGAAAAGCAAGAAAGGCTCATGGGAACATAGCAAACGTACTGCAGTTCTTGACTGTGTCTAGAGCAGACATGAAGGTCTTCATGGTGTGCCAGGAGGTGACATCAGCCACCACATAATGCCTGTCAGCAGGACAGTGTTGTTCCAGGTCAGTGAGTTATGGATTCTGGACAGGAGGGCTGGGAAGAGGAAAGTCTGCTCGTCTCCATATTAATAAGGCCAGTTGTTCCCTTCCAGCAGCAGGGAGGGCAGACATGGAACATCTTTCCAATAACGTCAGGGATGTGACTGCATTGTTTGCAGCCCCATTTGGCTGAGTCAAGATCTCCAGCGCTTGTGCCTCGTCACAATAAAAGCAGGAGCTGCTCACATCCTTGTCCACCCAGCGGAACCAACCTTAACCAGGAGCTTTTAGAGCCGAAAAAAGGAACTGGAGCCATGTCCTGAGCCACAGGAAAGGCAGCCAGGTGTTGAAGCTTGCTGGATTTTCCCTCATTGTGCTTTTGCTCGCGATGGATCCCTGTGCACAGCCTGACTCACGGCTTTGGGAAAGAGAGAAGTCAGTGGTGCCTGCTCAGAAATCCAACTGGTTTCAATTCACCCAAACTACCATGCTGGACTCTGAAGTTCCTTGTGGGGATGATTGCCAACTAAAATTTCCCATCAGTAGCCATCAAAGGATGCAAACAACAAACAGTTCCACATTTCGCTTTGCTGCTCTTGCACTCCGCTTTACCCCTATCTTGTCCTCTTTGGCACAACGTCCACTTGCATCAATCTGGGGTTTATTTTTGTAAGGAACATGAGATTGCCTGGAACCTCTCCAAAAAGCTCGTTAACTCAGGACACTCTTTTGATCATGGAGCAGATAAACACAACTCTGCGCTCGCCTTTATTCATCCTGAGAAAGCAACTGGGTTTTTGTCCATGGACAGCAGATCTTGCAGTAATTCTTTGGATAGCCTGGAACAGGGGTGCCCAGGACATTTGAAGGGTTTTGGTGCCTGCTTTAACAATGTTGGTCTTGGGTGTGGCCGTTTTCTGATCAAACCGTTTTTTGGTGGGAAAGTTAAACTTCTGACATCTGAATTTTGTGGCATTTCAAGTTGGGAGTTGACTTTTCCTATGGAAAGTTTTAGTTCTCTCGTGGGAAAATGAGAGCATGGCCAATCTAAATACTAAATAAAGTCACATATTGCTTGAAACATTTTTTCTGTGCTTGGGGAAGTGGCCAGTTACTCTGTGTTGCTCTGTTGCTTTACAGAAAACCCCTCCACCCTGCCCTGTAGATGTGTGATCCTGAGTTTTGACATTACATGGTCTGGATTTGGGCAGCAGGAGAGAGAGGTCTTGCGTTGTGCTCTGAATATTGGGGTACTCCTGATTTTAGAAGAGTGTCCTTACAGACACAATTTCTCTGCCTTGTGGTAAATCTTTTTATCTCTTCTGATGTCTCAGAGAATCTGGTCCCAGGTATCTGGGAAATACAATTTGTAATCCCAGTTCTTGGCCGAATGAATGAGAATCTTGAGGAAAATTTCATCCCAGAAATTTCTTTATCCCTAATGAAAGCAAACTGATATTCTGTGCTGGGTTTGTACCCTGGGAACACGTGGCTCAGGCCGGGTTGTCTGTGAGGCTGAAACTGTAAATGGCTTTTTCAGGGTGTGAATGGGACTCTCAGCTTTTCAGGCACAGTTAAACCCTCACCAGCAATACCCGAGGGGGTGGAAATCAGCACAACCTCGCTGCTGTTGCTGGACCTGCTTCACGCCTTGGTTGCAGCCTCCAAAGCCCCACACTGGTGATACCAACACAGTGAGATGGGGAAAGCCAAACACGCTCAACCCACCCCTAATCCAGGGGCAGTTGGACTGGAGACAACCCCACCACTGACCAACCTGCAGAACAGCTTTTGGAGGGGCTTGCAGGTCTCAGCTGTGAATTTTGACATTATTGAGGGTGGTTTCCTGTTCTGGTTGGAAATACTGCACGGATTCGGGCACAGCTGCCCTCTCCCAGGGAATCACGTGGGCCTGGAAACAGAAATAAACTTCCCATGGCATTTCTTTGACGTGCCTGCTTGTTCCTCTGAGGTGTAGGGTGTATCCAGAGGCCAGCATCAGCAAATGCATCACTCCTCCCTTACTGCAGTGTTATTTGTCGACCCTTGCTTGCTTTACAAAGGACAAAAATCTGATCAAATGCCTGGATGAAGCACAGGGCAAATCCAGCTGTTCTACAGATGTGAAAGGATAGAGAGCCTTTTGGTTCTGTCTCATTTTAAAGCAATCCAGCTCCTCCACTTCTTCAGCCTCTTAAACACTGTCACAGCCTGTCCCCCCCAGGGGAAAGAACAAATATTGTCCCAGTCTTTCACAGCTGGAAGCCCATCTGCCAGAGATGTGTTTGAGGCTTTGCACATGGAATTATTTGTCATAGTCTCAGGGCTCTCTCTGCGTAAAATAATGTGAGTAAAGCCATTATGACGAGCATAACAGTTGTCAATAAAACGTGGAGCAAAGTTTAATAAGAGCAGTTCAATGGTGAACTTGACTTTGTTGCTGTTAATCTGTTTTCTCAAGCTGAATTTCTGTGGAGAGGTTGTCAAAGAAGTTCAAGGATTTCCTACCTGCATTTGTCCATTGGATGAACTCAACTCCTCTCTTGGCTTTCAGATTGCTTCACTTTTCCTGATGTGCCCAACAGGAATTGCAGGTAAATTGCATGAGAGACTTTCTTCAGCTGTTCTGATGGAAAATTTGCACCTGTCTCATGTTTTCTGTGCATTTAAAGCTGAAACACATTGTCCTTTACCCTTTTTTCCTGTTGCAAGGCTTTTTGGAAATACGCTCTATTTTCTCCTGTTCTGCTCTCCGCGTTGTGATGCGCTGCAAGATATTAAACAACAAAACAGCAAAGAGGATATGTTTTATATTATTTTGTTTATAAGAACACTCTGGACTGGTAAATAGCTACACCCTTCATAAATGTTTTTAATTTTCCCTTTGAAATAAGAAACAAGTAATGCTTTCAGCAAGCAGCTCTTCTTGGTCAAGGATTTTTCTCATTTTAGGGTACACACATAATTTGAAAATCAAAACGTTTCCAGAAAACATGTTTGGGGCACGTGTTTTTTTTGGTTTTGTTTTGTTGTTGTTAGTTTTATTTTTGATTTTTTTTTTATTTAGAGCCATGTGAAATCCAGGCTGTGGCTGTAAAGACCTGGCTGTTCACAATGCTGAGTGCTTCGTGCTGAATATCTTTCAGTATGGGGACCTACAAGGGGTCTGTAAAAAGACACAGCAACCCCATAAAATCACTTGCAGGAGAGACTTCACTCTGTTCATTTCTTATTAAATTCAGCAAAAAGCCTCTTGTATAACAAACCGATAACTTGAGCTGTGTAGGGAAGGGTTGCACCTTCAGACACAAGCCAGTGGCCTGGGTTAAGATCATTCCTTGGGCAAATGACCAGGCCGTGGCATTTCAGTTCTCCTGCTTTGCTGCTCCCAACAGTATGGAATGATCAGAAAAACCTCTTTTTTCCCAGGCCATGCTTTTTCCCTGGAGAATCCCCGAGGGCATGCCAGATACTTGGTCCCTTTCCCAAGCTGGGCACAGACGTGGGATCCTCCTTGACTTCACCATAAGAGAGCTTGAAAAATTAGGTCCAAAAGTGAGATGGCTCAGACCCAGCTTATTCTAGGTTGGCCTTACATCCTCACAAAGGCTTTTGGGTCTTGCTCTGGCTGGGATGGTTTTCTCTAAATGTGCTCTATTGCTCTGGACTTCCAGAGAGTGTTTGTGCAACCCAGTTTAAGGTCACCTTGAAAGTGGCTGGGCTTGGCAGAGCTGATTTCTGGGCCCAGGCCTTGCTGCTGATCTCGAGCTTTTGACTGATTACACAGAACATTTTATAGATTAAGTCTGAATAAACCCTTCAATTAGTAAATAAACCCTTCATAGTAAATAAGATTCTAAGGTTAAAGCACTTTATGGCAAGCAGACTTTTAGGAACTGGTTGTATTAAGAGGAATGATTTGATCAGAGAATGAGAGACAGGACTGGAGAGACAGGAACCTGACCTCAGCAATAAAATGCACAGTTGCTTTTTTTTTTTCTCCTTCTTGGAATCTGGTGCACAAAGGTGCAATTAAACAACATGGCCAACGTTTCAGCAGGCCAAGGCAAACCAGTTGTGCTTTTCCTGACTCTGGGCATCTGCACAGAGTTTTGCTTTGCTTTGCCTTAAAATTCTGGGCCAAATCTGCTCCTTAGCATGCAGCAAGAAGAGGTTGCAAGGTGGGAGCTGGGCTGGGACGCCCGGGAGGCTGGAGGTGCCCCCGGAGCTGACCTGACCATGCTGAGCTGCAGGGCTCTTGGGCTCCTCCAACGCAGAATCAGCCTCTGGACACCACCAAGGAGTTCAAGCTGAATTTAAGGATATCTACAGGCAGGATGTAATTTGGAGGAGCAACCAGGGCAGATAGTCTGGGTCACATTGTTGGAGTCAGCTCAAGCTGGAACAGCAGGGAGGAGGAGGGGGGAATACAGAAGCAGCCAAACACCCACACGACCCCAGTGCCAACCTTCATTGCTTTTGCAGCGTTTGCTTTGTTGTTTCCTTAGAAAACCAGGCTGAGCTCCCAGCAGCAGATCATTTTCAACCTCCCTGTCTGAGTTAGAAAGAAAAGGCTTTGTCCCAGAAGTGGATATTTCCAGTATCGCTGGAAATGCCCAGTGGTGTTTTCCTTCCTCTTATTCTTCCTTATCTTTCTGCAGGAGGAAGCCTGTGCAGGAGCAGGGCTCAGATACTTGGATGCTGCTGCTGAGGTGAGAATGAGATGGGCCCTGGTTTGCTCATGAGCCAAGAGGGCTGGGACAGAAGGGGATGGACACAGGGAGGATGAATCAGCACCTGTGCCTGGCAGCCTTTAATGGAGTTTGGATGTCCTGCTCTACAGGATGAGTGTGATTGTCCCAATTCACATGGGGATTGCAAGGTAAGACCCACAGAGCCAGCAAATATTTCCATTTATTCCACTCAACTCCTTCATCCAAGTGTTGAAGCCCTACACTGGAGGTAACACAAGCTGAAGAGACTCAGACAAAATTTAAACGTGTGCTTTTTCAGGGGCAAACACTGAGTAATGATTGCACTGGCTCAGCAGAAGGTCCCTGGTCTGAAGGCAGCACTTTTCAGCTCCAGATCAGCTGGTGTTTGTGGAAGTTTGATGCCGTTTTGCAAAGTTTACTTTCTCAAATGAGAAAGAAACAGCCAAAATGTTATAATTTCTACAAAAACCAAGTTGGAATAGGCCAAATAAAATGACACTCTCCATTTGGCAGGGAGAAGAGGTGATGCAATTAGCTGATTTTTATGAAGAAATGAGTAGAAAGGTGTGAATTTGATACATAACCTTTTTCTGGCCAGAAATACCATGGCATGGAGAGCAGAAAAGATAAACAGCTAAATGCTTTAACAAAAATGACCTGTGTCAATAGTCAGATAATGCTCAAATATAACACTTAAGAAATGAAATAATAGGCTAAAATAAATCTCCTCAATTTATTTTCCTTCTCTGTTCTGCCAGTTTCAAGTTTCCTTCCAATCTCTCCTATTTGCTGAATTTTTCTGTGGCAGAAATCTGGCCTGGTCTTTTTCAAACCAGAGCAAAAGGAATGATTTCAAACACCCCAGAGAGATCATTTTCTCTTTGCTGTTCTCTTGATGATGTTAGAAAACCCAAGCTGCTTTTCTGAGACCTCTGCTACTGCGACCACGTAGAAAGAACCATGGTGTTCTCCAGGAGGTGACATATAGAATTCAGAATGAGTAAAAGCAAAAAAAATACGATCTGCTGATGCCTTGAGAAAACCCTGTGCCTCTACATAAACCTCTGGATTTGGGGTTTGGGGTTTGTTTTCTGGTTCCCCATGGGGATCCATGAGATCATAGCCACCTTAAAGCACCTAATGAGAAGCAAGAGGTCTTTGCTGAGCATCTGGGCTGCCTCTGCATCCCAGGGGACCCAACAAACCTTCTATTGATGGCTGAGAGGATGGAGAAGGTGGTCAGCTCTTAACTGGGGTGAGGAAATTCTGTGTTATGGGAGGAACAAGGAGGCTAAACTGGTTTAAACTGGTGCTGAGGGCAGCCACCCATGAGGTTGCGGTGTTGGGCTTGGTGAGAAGCACCAAGGGACACAGAGGGTTTGGAGGGATCCCAAAAATCCCTCCAGGTCCTGTCATCCCCTCTGAAAAGCAGGATTTGACATCTCCAGGTGTCAACATTGCTGCTCTTTCTCACCCTCCAAATCCAAGAGCTGTCCTGCCCTCGTTAGAGAACCGTGGGTTTCTTTGCGTGTCTTTATGACCATTTTTCAGGCCGTGGTTGACAAACCATCGTGTGTGGCTGACCCAGCACCGCTCCACCTCTCTCCATAACTGTTTTCCATGGGAGCACATCTGTTCTGCCTACTCCACCTATTTTTGAAGGTCCAGCAACAAACTGCCTCTGGCTCTGACCTCCCAGCCAGCCAACAGCGCAGCACTCACCTCTTTCATTAATCAGCCTTATGTCATTAGCTCCATTTAGTGGCAGTCTTGTCCTTTTCCTCTCTTTCACTGGTGGAGAAATGTCTGCAAAATATTTGGGTTACCTGCAGCAAAGCGTAAAATGTCACTCAGGATGGAGCCCAAGCTGGCAATGCTCTGCTGCTTCAGAGGTCTTTGGAATGCAGTCCCTTGTATAAAAACCAGAGTTGTCTGAGGTTGCGTCACCAGAGGTGACCCTGAGAGTTGCCTGATACTGAGGCAGCTTCTTGCTTTTATTTTGGGGTTTTTTTTGGTGTCCCTGGGACTATTTCTGGTGGCATTGCACTGGGATCTACCTAGAGCAGAGGTGCTGGATGCAGAGCTGCCTCTGGTGGCACTGGTGGGGCTGAGTGTGTGGCTGCAGAGCTGTGCTGACAGAGGAACTTTTAAAATCTTGCTTGAAAGTATTTTCCCCACTTGGCAGCTGAACAGAGCAAACCCACACCAAACATCATTTGGTGTTTAGGAAGGTTAGAGCTGATCCCCCCACCACAGGCTGTGAGAAACAAGAATAAGCCCATTGTCCTGAATGTTTCTCTGTCTTGAGCCTGGAGAACTGATAGAATTTATTTCCCGTATCACTTCTTGAGCAAACCATGTTCTGCACTAGATTTTATCATTTCCTCATACAATAATAACCAAATCTTTTCAATTAGAGGACATTCCTCTACCGGTGCCGCCGACATCCTGTTTTGCCTTCCGTGCTGCAGCTGCACATGGAGTATAAAAGCTTTGGGAATATTTCCTAAATCTCCAGTGTAATTTTCTAGCTGCAGCCCCTGTCAGCTCTTACAGCACCTCCCATCTGGATTGTGGGATGGATTGCTCCAGGAAACATTGCCCAGCCTGGTTGTACATCACAGAGTAAAACCTTGAGTGTTTGCATCCTATTCAGGACAGCAGAGCTTGGAATGTCCCCCGAGGTTTGCCTGGCACTGCAGGAGTGCAGGTGCTGCAGGAATTTTGCTTCCACGAAGCTCGAGCAGAGCAGGAGACAAAAATGAGTGGTTTTGGGTGAGATCTGTGCCTTGCACAAAGGATGCACTGGAGACTGTTGAGGTCACTGGTGGGGCTTTGGGGGAATCTCAGCTCGTACCTCAGTGATTTATTTTGCTGCCATTCAGTTACTGAGGGTGCAGATGTCACCCTAATGCCACTGTGCTCCTCAAGGGCAGTAGCAGCATGTGCTGCAGGGCAGCAGCTGAAGGAAAAGACACTGTGCAACTGTTGAAGTAAAGGGTGCTGGGTCCTCCCCCTTTTCTTTTAATTGTCTTAAAATCCTAAGGCAAATTAAACCCATATTTTAAAAAAAGTCTCATTGTGAAGTGCAGTTAGTGTTGCTTGGTGCATTTGGACCTCATGCTCTGCAGAACAGCAGCTTTGCATGTTGATGGCAGAAAACTCAACGTGTGACTCACGGCTCCTGCTGGTCCCAGGGGTTCAGGTGTCATAGTTTTTATGGGCTTAGTGCAAAAACTGCACTGAAAACAGAGTCCTTGTGGCAAAATCAACCGTGTTCGTGTGCCAAATTGAAGTTTTCCCAGGGTTTCTGTGACTAAGCTATGCTGTTAATATATATTTGCTCTATATATTTAATTTATTCTATATATAGATTTACTTCTGCTGTTTCATGCCAAGAAGGGAAAAAGAAATCCTAACTAATAACAAGTTCATAGAGTGCTTAAATCTGCAGACATGTTCAAGGTATTTTTTGCAAATAAAGCCAAAGGCCTCATGTGCTCCTTGGAGCATTCCTGGAGAGCTGCTGGCTGCCTTTTCCTAGATAATGATCTTTATGTGTTTAGCTGTGAACACACATTTCCCATCTCCTGTTGCTGCTTTTCTAGGTTAGACAAAAAATTCTTGTTCATACACTGTGTTTTCTAAAATTGGTTTGTTTTTTTTTTTCCCAGCTGTTCTCTTCTGCCTCCCTTCGAGTTTATTCCCATCACCTTTCCCACCTCCACATCCCCTCCAGCCCCTGTTCCCAGCCCCGAACTCACACTTGGTTTTCCCTTTCTTTCTTTGCTCTTCTTTGTGCAATTTGATGATTTTCATTTCAGCAGTTTTCCAGGAATATTGGAATTTAATCTTGGCTGGTAAACCCTTCCTACTGCAACACAAGCTCAGCCTTTTGCAACTTCTCTCCTCGTTCCTTTGTCCAACTCCTGAGCACAAACACCACCCAGAGCAGACTCGTGCGTCTACCCAAAGACCTGACTCTGAGCTGATAAAGCAGAGCAGGATGTTTTAATTAGTTCCAGATTCATGTTAAAGGGGTTTTGTCTCCACCACACTCATCCCTGTTACTGATCTGAACACCATGCAGAGTCAGAGTCAGATTCCCAGGATATAAATCTCCAAAACTTTGTCTCTGCTCCAGGCTCGCTGGTGCCCTGCTAGGAGCACTATCTAGCTC
Source organism: Edolisoma coerulescens (assembly GCA_013397115.1). Classification (NCBI taxonomy): domain Eukaryota; kingdom Metazoa; phylum Chordata; class Aves; order Passeriformes; family Campephagidae; genus Edolisoma; species Edolisoma coerulescens. The sequence goes on from VWZW01005771.1 coordinate 1,744,506, forward strand.
TTAGCTAAGGAATGCCATCTTTTTTCACTTCTCTTGATAAAAACAACGTTCTCAGCCCAGCCCTTTTGCCTTCACAATGCTGATTCTCTGCTCCTCCCTGTGTCCCTTTTCCCAACAAACCCCATTTTTTCTGTACTCAGCACAGGGCTCCACAGAGAGAGTGAATCCCTTTGCTTTTGTCGGGGACAGAGAGATGAGAAGCCTCAGCAAAACAGGAAGCAACGACAAGACGTGGGTTTATTGGGTTATTAGCCCTGGGGCACGAGGATTGCATGAGATGGTATTTTTAAAGCAGCAGCATCCAAAGGTCACTGAAAGTGTCAGGCCCAAGACACACCTTGGTGATTTCTGGAAGTTCAGGTGCCTGGTCACAGGGTTTGTTGAGAGCCATGTGTTGGGTTGTCCACATGGATGATGTTGGCCTGAATTGCAGGATTTGGTGGGGAGTTTGTTTATGCTGTGCAGAATTTATTGTGCAATTTTCTTTGGTAATTCAGCACCTTGTTGCCAGCCTGTGAACTTTTATGTGGCGAAAAGGTATGGAGACAGACTGTGAAGGCTTGGATTTATATTTTCTGGGGTAGAAATCTCTACCTGGGCAAGAGCTGCTAAAATGGGATCTGCACTTGACGTGCTGTACAATTAAACAGAGCTCGTGCAAAGAGAGGTTCAGCTGCAGCACTGCAGAGTCAAACTCTGGATGAAGGGAATTAATTTTCCGGTCCACAGATGGAGCAGTTAGAGAGGTTATTCTCTTTATTCTGCTTCACTGGGCCTTGTATTCCCTCTTATCATGGGAATAAACTCTCAGAAATACTGGACATATATGAATTCTACCCAATTTGGGCTAGAAATTTCTGGAATAAGTCGAAAAATGAAAGAACTCCCAATTTATACTTCCATTTCTTAATTATGTTTTATTATATAAATGTGATTACACTTTGTAGCAATGGAACACAATGTACCAAACATCCAGGGGAAAAAAATGAGATTGGAAAGAAAACAAGCTTCATCCTTGAGCTGAATTTGGACCTTTTACCTTTTAAATAAAACCATCTGTATTTATATTTTCAAAGTTTGTCAGGGCCAGATGTTGACAAACCCTACTATTTCCTAATCAGTAACCTGGAGAGTGACCCCTTTGTGCAGCCAGGCATGTCCTGAGCCTTCCTATACAAAATAGGGTGTGAGAAGCCAGAGATGGAAATTATTTGCCAAAAATCTTCAGGAAAAAGAAAGAAGAATGAAGGGATGCATGCTACTGGGATCAGAGCCTTGGGAAAAAGAATCCTTCATCCTTGTTGCAATCAGGTAGGCTCAGATAAAATAAAAATAGGGTAGAATAATATTCTGTGGACTAAGAAACTCTTCTCACCAAAGTGAAATTTCTTTTTTCCTTTATTTCAAGCTCAAAATTTAGATTGGAGCTTGGGCTTTCCTTAAGCCTGGAGTGTGCTTGGATCCTTGGCTTGGTTCGTGCCTACATCCTGATTCTGTTTTAATTTAAGGCAGAAAGAGAAAAATATGTTTTTAGTGCCAGCTAACCATATTAATTAACTCTAATGAAAATAAGGATAAAGAAGGAAAACCAACATAGGTTCTTACTAAATTCAGCAATTTTAATTCAACCCAAACCTCAACCCAAATCACCTCTGGGCTGTTACTTTGACCTGAAGGAGATGGGGTGCCCACACAGCAGGTTTAAATCAGCTGAGCAGCAGTAATTTGTCCCACAATCCATTCTCCAACCCAGGAGCTCATTTCTGTGGGATATCATGGAGGCTCAGCTGTGACATGGAGTGTTGGCCCATGAGAGGCTCAGAAACATGTCCAGGTTGGGACCTGTGACTTCAAACCTTCCTAAAGCTGTGGGTTTCTGAGGGCTGGATATGGGATTAGTCACAGCTTCCAATGCCTGGGTGTTCCCCCCTGAGCACATGAGGAGCTTTGATCTGACCCAGTCCATCCCTCTCCTGTTCCTGCAGTCTTTTCACCTCTATTTTAGCCCAGGTTAGCTCATGGGGCTTGACCAAACTGAAATGGAAACATTTTTTTCCTTTTCAGTGTAGACATAACATCAGGCATCCTTGTTCAAACAAAATCCTCTTGGAGTGACTGCAATTAAACCGGGAAAGGACATGGGCCTGGTCTTTATTTTTGAGCTCCTGCCTCTACAGTGATTCAGATTGGCTTGGATAATAAAAATAAATCCCTCCTCCTCTTGTCATAAATCAGCAGATTCTGGCTTTTGTCCCCAGGAAGAGCCTGTCTGTTCTCTTGCCAGCGTTATTCCCAGTTCTTTGTCCCTGTTCTAGGACTGGATTATCTTCAGGGACAGGCTGTTGCCTCATGGTAGTTCTAACAGCTTTCAGGAGACTGAGGAGATCTTTGTGAGTCATCTCCTTCCTGTCTCTTCTCTAACCAATTGTCCTCAACACGGGCTGAGCTGCAGAAGGGTTTGTGTCCTGGACATTGGGCATCTTTTGCCTAAATTTACTGAAATGTGGGGTGGATGGGACACGTGGAGCAGAAGGTGGGGCAGGTGATGTCCTTTAGTGCAGAAAAGCCACCAGTGCTCTGTGTGCATTGGTGCCCAGGCCACCCAGCTTCCACCCTCTGATTCCCTCTCCCTTTTTAAGCCCTTCTCCACATCCTTCTTCCCCTTCCCTCAGCCTCCGTCCCTTCCCAGCCCCAATATCTTAAGATTTTATCCATCTTAAAGGCCTTCTTTTGCTAAGGTACAACAGGCAATATTCTCCTCTGGAAACTCGGTGTTGGGACACCCAAGGATGCTCATTCCAAATTTCTATCAAAATGCTGCATATCAGAATACGCAAATTTGGGGTTTGCTGTTGCCAAAAATTGGAAGCCAGGTGTATAAGACTTCAGGTTCTTCCACTGTGAGAAGGATGTTTTTCCTTTGGCTTTTTTTTCCTCCCTGTTGGATGTCATCTGTCTGAAGGCTTTAGAAATAATCCACAGGAGTTGCACAATTTCAGCAATTGGTGCAATAAATTAAATAAAGAAGGTGTGTGGTTTTGATAGGGAGAAAACAAGTATGAGCATAACAGCCCCACTGGTAAACAGAGGACTTAAGGAGCTCATGCAGAGAAATCCCAAAAAAAATAAATTAATTTCCAGACCAGGCTTAGAGTTGCATCAAATATAATTGAAAAATTTCTCGGTTTTACTCCATGGCTTTATCAACAAGTTCCCCACTAATGCTATGTTTCAGGAATGCACACAAATGCCCATTTCAATACAGTTAACTTCAAACCAATGTGAGAAATTATTTAAAGTCCCACCAAAATCACCCAGGATATTCGAGGGTGGAGGGAATTTCTGCTCAAAGCAGGGTCTACAAGAGCAGGTTCCTCAGGAACAATTTAGGTGCTGTTTTTATTTAATAATTTCTTTCCTGAACTATGACTTCAGTTTTTCTGTTGTATTTCTCAGGTCGATGGGACACCAGGGAAATGGTGTTTTGTTCCTTTAATTTCGAGTTGCCACGTCTGTGTCTAATGCAGTTACAGTTCAGATGATTTTCAGGCTTTCTGCTCTATTTTGAGATGACAGCAACCCTGACACTGCAGCAGTATTGGAGAATGAGTCACCAAAGGAGTCACCATGAGAAAACCAGCATATTCCTGACTTCTGGATATTTGGAGTTTATCAATAAAGGCTTCATTTCAAATTTCAGTTGATTCTGTCCCCCTAGGAATAGTGCCCAGTGCTGATGCTTCCATGTAATGTAACTGTCTAGTGGGAGTAAGAATCTGCAGGAACTGATGATGCTGGGACCACGCAGGAGTCAGCACTGAGAAGAGCCACTCAAAAACTGCTCAAATTCTGGAACAAAGCCTTAGAGAGGCTGTGAAATCCCCTTTTTTGGAGATTTTCAAAGCTTGGCTGGATGAGGTCGTGAGTAACTTGATGTAATTCCTTCTCGGGGAAGGTGTCCCTGCCCATGGAAGGGGGTTGGATCTAGATGATCTCCTTCCAGCCCAGACCATTCTGTGATTCCATGAATTTAGAAGTTAGCCCTGTTTCAGCCGGAGTTGGTCCCACCAGAGCCTCATTAGAGCCCACACTGCCCTGTGACTCCTGACTTTTGCAGTTGGGGCTTGGAGGGTCTTATCAGCCTCTCACACTTCCTCATCAGTCTAAGATTGCCTAAAACCTGTTCTTTTTCCCTCAGGATTCCTTTTCTTTTTGAAAGGATCTGCTGGCATTTATCTCCCCAGCTCTCTCTGAGCGAAGGCAGGCGGGCTGGCAGATGGACGTGGTTGAAGGAGTGGAGCATAAACTCCAGATGATCGTCTGGACTGGCTCAAAGTGCCATCAGGTGTGAGGCTTGGATGGAGATTTGTGGAGCTTGACGCCTTGCCCAGATGGAGCTGGAGTTCAATCACTTGAAGGCACGTCCGGCCAGACGCAGCCGTGGTGTCGATCCTGGAACGGGAATATCCTCAGATTTCTATCGGAGCCGCAGAAGGGTTTGGCTTCACAGGTCACTTCACTTCATTCTGGCCCCTGCTGATGATAAACAGCCCCATCTTCTGAGCTTGCAGAGCTGTTTGCTTGGTGCCTGCAGGCGTTCAGATCTACCTGAGATGATTTTTGCCCCCGCGCTGGAAAGCTGTGCTCTGTGAACCTGGCACCAGCTGGATTTGTTTGAGTCTGCTCTCCTGCTCATTAGAAAAAGCCTGAGGTGGAGAGGGTGTATCTCAGTGGTGGCATCAAGGGGAATTATCTGGAGACAGGTTGAGATTTAGAGTGTCACTTTGGATTGTTATAAATTGAGCTGTTTTCTATTTGCCTGGTTATTTATGCTGCGGTGATATTGCAGCAGTGAAATCCGCTGCTCTGGCAGGATCAGCCCCTGATCCCACTGCTGTAGGGCCGTGGCCAAAGCTCCTCCATCACAGATGCTCTGTGCCCAGAGCTGTCACCGCAGTGTCCCTTCTTTAATCTTTAAACCACAGCAACAGGATTGCAGTGACCAGACAGCCCAGGGTGACTCCCAGATTGGTGGCGGCAAAAACATTCAGATTATTTTATCTGTGCCAAACCCCAGACAGATCCATCATCCCCCAGAGAGCAGTGAGACCACCCCAACAGCTGAGGGACAGCACCCACCCTCTTCCTGCAGCAGGTCTGAGGGGGCCGGTGACCTCCTGCCTGCTGCAGAGCTGCCTCCATCAGGAAAGCAGGGTAGGTAGCAAAGTAGGTCCATTTTTAAAGGCCTGGAGAGGCAAGAATAATCCAGCCTCAGGCTTGGCAAGGCACAGCATTGCAGCACATTCCTTCCCCACTGTAACTCCAGGCTGGGGCTGCACAGACAGACGATACTGGCAAGGCAGCAGGAGTTGAGTTTGTGTTTTTTGGTGGGGGGAATGAAGATTAATGCACCAACTGTAAACTCAGGGTGGGGGAATTTCAGGAGAGCAAAAAAATGTCCTGACTCTGAGTTGTGCCAGAAATTAATATCCCAGCTCTTGTAAGAAATACAGTATTGTCTTTCCAGTATAGCCAGGGCTGAATAGCTCCTTCTCATCTGAAAAGAATAATATCTCTCAGGCAGCACATCCGAGCAGACTTGGATGGCTTTGCTTTTAGGTACAGGTGTCCTGACTCAGTTCCTGAATCCACAGGGTGGAAGGAGTCCAGGGCTGAATGGAGCATCATTCCCCAGCAACTCAGACCAGCTGTTGGAGAAATGATCAGAAATGAGAGTCAGCGTTCCCTGGGACAACGGTGTCGAGGTATTTCCTAGGGTTTTGTTTCATTTCTGGAAAGCTGGGGTGTGTCCTGTGTGTTGGTTTTTAACTGGTTTTTAAAGTCCAGGGGGAACAGGTGGACACCTGGCTGGCTCTGATTAATTAAAATGAGGGGCATGGCGACATTAAAACCAAAAAGTGTGAGTGCAGGGGAAGGAAAAGAGGGGTGGGTAAAGCTGGGTCCTCTGTTTTCTGCACGTCAGTCACTGACCTGTCAATCACAGCTGTGTCTTTGACAGTGATTGCAGGGGACAGTGCAGCTGCTCTCCCTCACAGCTCCTTCTCACCACCCCCATCACAGTTTCAGATAAATCCTTATTTTTCTTAAGCTGTCTTGCTTTCCATGATCCTTCCAAAGTATTTTTCCTGCTGATCTTCACCTGGTTGTCGGAACCTTGTGGTGGCTTTTTGTGGGCTCAGAGTTACAAGGTGCTCCTGGTCCCATCAGCCATTCAAACCAAGCAAAAATGTCTGGGAAAACCTTGGGGAGGATTTGCTTAGGTCTGGATAAGTGTGCCACGACTACCCTTAAGCATAACTGGTTTAAGTGTCTCCAAACCAGAATAACCCTGGCTACAGCACCTCCCCAGGATATGGAGGAGGAATGTATCAACTGTGAGTTAAGAACCCAAAAATGTCCTATTGAATTCTCTATTGCGATTCAGTTACCATAAACAGTAATTAAAATTGTTCTTGGGCTCTCCACTGGCATGAGGGACATTACAGACTGTTATGTTTTCCACAGGCAAACAGCCAAGCTCGGGCCAGAGTCAGTCTTGATGTCTTTTATTTCATGCAAAGGGAATCACAAACCTGGGACTTTCCCTCAAAGCCTTGCAAAGAGCTCTCCCAAGGAATTCCTCACCAGGAACTGGGATGCCTCCAGCTCTGGAGCATTCAGGAGGATCCACATGTGGTGGGGCAGAGTGAGGCAGACAAGTGACAGCCCACCCAGTCCTTGGGACACGACTTTGCAGCCTCGTTCATATCCAGTAAAGCCTACTTGAAAGTTTACTTAAATTTTTCTTACTTTAAACACTTACTTAAATTTTTCTCTTCTGTTACCTGTGCAGGGAGGGCAGTTCCCATGCAAATATCCTGCTATCCAACCTGATTCTGACCTGCTGAAGTGCCTTCAGGAGCTTTGGGTTGAGAAAGAAGGAAAAAAGGTGACCAAGCTCTGCAGTGCCCTTTTGGGAGAAGGGAGCTGAGGTCATTAATCCTCTACTGTGAATTTTCTGAGCCTCAGTTTCCACCTTTAAGGGTAACAAGAGCATCACTAGCCCCCAAATGGATGGTTTAAAAAGTACTGCATTTTTAAAATCTCACAACTTTTATGTTCTAACCAGGTAGTGTTTTCTCCCTGGGAATCTATTATTTTCCCTTCTTTCATGCTTTTGTTTTAAAGCCAAGAAAGAACCTTTGCAAAGGAATAAAGCTCCAAAATCAAAACAGCAAATGACAACTGATTTGTTCCCAGAACCTGGGGCTGCACCAGGGTGGGAGAGGTCCCAGAGTCCCTGGAAAGCTCATGAGAAGTGGTGCCAGGGGGAGCTTCTTGCTCCTCTTTTTCTCCAGTGGATTTTCTTCCTTGTTGCAGATGAAAGGCCCTGGGCTGTTCCCTGTGGCACAGCCATTGGATTTATAGGACTGTGAAGGGTGAGGAAGGGCTGGACTGAAAAGATTTTGCTCTCATGGGGGCACTTGAAAATTATTTTAGATCTCAACCTTTTCAAAATCTGTGCGTAAAGTGCTGAGATAACTCCCACCTCTCAGCTAGGCCTCCTCCAGAGGAGGTCAAACATTTGCAGAAGTGGTGGGCAGTCCTGAATCCAGCAAAATCCAGCCTTGAGAGTATTCAGGGGCCTTGTAGGGAAACTGAGGCACTGGGTTTGGCCAGTGATGGCAAAGGGCTCGAGCCCAAACTTGTCTCTAGCTGTCGGTGAGCACATCTACAAGGTTTGCATGCAAAGGTTCCTAGAGATTAGAGAGAGAGCCTTGTTTAAAATCACCCAGCAGGCTCTGCTGGGTAAGAGTTTCCACCCTGAACAACGGTCTGAGCATTCAGCTCACATAAATCTCAGCTCCATGTTCAGCTCCATCCCAGCTGGCGCAGGCTGGTTGTTCATTCCAGCAGATTGCTAGAGAAAAGCTCGCTGAAAAAAATAAGAAAAAAAAGAAACAGGCAAAAGTACAAAAAGAAAATTAAAAAAGGGAAAAAAAGCAGAAGATGCAGCCAAGACTTCAGTGATAAAACGGAGCAGAAGAGACTCGGACTGCGGCGCAGGACACGGTGTGCTGGAATCAGGAGCTGCTCCACACAGATCAATATTGGTTGCCCTGATGGTCCAAATGTCAGAGCACTGTGTCACCAAAGGGCAGAAATCCATCCTGGGGAGTGAGTGATGGGGTGTGATGAGCAGGCAGCAGGGGAGAGCACAACGAGTCTGGAAGAGGAGATCCACAGACCTTGCACTCGGATGTTTGGTGCCTTTTGTTTTTGCCTTTGGCTCTGGCTTCCGTCTGTGCTCCTGTCCTTTTCTTCCACATTTCACCTTCACTTTATCCTAGGATTTCCTGGGCCTTGCAAGCAGATTTGTCACTCTGGGTGATCATGCCAGCCTCTTTCCAGGGCCTGCTGAGAGTCACCTTTTGCACCAAGTGAGGGATCACAGACCCATTTGTCTCTTCTCCATCCAGGTTCTTTCAGCACTGTGGGAAGCAGCCACTGGGAAACTCCTTCTCTTTCTCCTGTGTGTAGCCAGAGGTGGATGAAGGCTGGGAAGTCTTTGCCTCTGACTCCAGACTGAGAAGTCCATCAGTGCAGGTAACATCTGCTCCTCTTCCCCTTGCCCAGCAGAGACCTCACACAGCAGCCTGTGAGTTTTAGGCTCACACAACTATCCCTGCTTACTCAGGGCTTACAAAGGACTCACTGCCCACCTACGAATTCTAAATTTCTGCTCTGCTTATTGTACCTCCCATTAGCACTAAATGTCACCTGGGCTGCCAGTGGCAGCAGGGTCTGGCTTAATCTGGAGATACTCAGCAAAATTTATTTCATGTGTCACTTGTCCGTAACAGGCCAGGCTTTAGCAGTTTTTGGGCTGTCTAAACATAAACATGGGTGTTTATTTTCAGCCCCAGGATGAGTTTACTCCCAGTTTTTATGTTGTCTGGTGAAGGCCTCTGTATTGCTCTCTGGCCTGTCAGCCTGGCTTTGGCAGTGACGATGAGGTGACAGGAAAGGTTTCTGTTTGCTTGGGAGATGATGGCAGTGGGAGCACGAACCCATGGCTGGGACAGCAGCAGGCTGCAAGCTACAGATCAGCTGTCAGAGGAGGGAAATGCTCAAACCTGACCCAGCCCAGACTCCACTCCCAGTCTGCTGGGAACAGAGGCAAACCCAGGGTTCTCCTGCAAAGCGACGCCTGGGGAGAGCCCCAGAAGGATGGATGAAGGTGTCAGCAGCCTGCTGCAAATCCAGGCCACATCAGCTCTTGCTAGCCACGAGTGCTGAGCCTTAGCAAAACCCTGACATTCATTTTGGAGAGTGTGTTTGGTGTCCGGCCAAGGAGCTTTTTTTTCTTGCTCAAACTTTTCCACTACAACTGGCAGAGCTGCAGCTGCGCGTGGGGGATTGCACAATGCTGGGTCCCAGGGCTCCAAAAACCAGGGGAAGGGCACAGAGCATCCCAGATTGCAACTAGAATTAAGATGAAACAGTTTCATAATATAAATATACAGCATGAGTTACTCCAGGTGTAAGGGCTGTGGTTCACTGCTTCCTCTTCAAGAATTATCAGAAATATCAAGAAGCTGCAGGAGATACCAGAAAAAAAGATGAGCCTTGGTTTGTTTTAGAAACTGCCCTTACTTTACGTTTCTTCAGTGGGCAGGAGAATCTTTCCCATATTGCTCTCTGCAGCCTTTTCTTGATGAATCATTAGAGATTAAGAGACCTCCTGTAGATTTGTGCTGGGCAATTTGTTGGCCAGTTTGTAGTGCAGAGAAATTTAGATGAGATAAACCTCTGGCCCCTTGTAATTTGGAAGGATCATGACCCCCACTCCCTTGGCACAAGAGTAAAACCAAAAGAACGATTTTTATTAGGATTTAGAGAGTAATTTAAAGATTTAATTTTGATCATGTTTACCCATCCTCATGAGGCACAGCAAAAATCAGGTAGCCACCCAAATCTTCATCTCTCCCCTTTATCCTCCCCATCTGGTTTTCATCTGGTCACAGAAAGACAATAATAGTCTTTTGGGAGAAGAAGAAGGAGAAACTAACACCAACAAGATAATTACAGTGGGGTTATGGAGGTCAGAAGAACATCTTAAAGTAGTAAGGAGAATGGGGAGCTGCATTAGTTGAGTCAACAAAACCTTTGCAGGAGAGGATAAATTCTCTGTTTCTTTAATGAGTTCTATTTTCTCCCAAAGTTTAAGCCAGTGATGCTTCTGCTGTAACTCACTTGCTGTGGCAGGTTTTGTATTGACTTTCAGATTGCAGAGTTTTCACTGCTGAATTTACAGAAAGTAAAAAATTCTTGGGGTTTTTACTGCTGAGAGTCGGTGCAAGGAGAGGGAAATAAGAGAAAGGAGTTCTGTGCAAAAGCTTGCAGGAATATACAGCTGAAGAGCATTGGATTTAAAGTTCAGACATGTTCTCCTCGGGTTACCTACCATAAATTTGAAGCTGATCTTATAGTTTTGATGATATATTTTTTATGATGCATCTCATGCCTCATTTCCAGGCAGATTTACGGCTCTGACACAATGCTGGATGAGTGACTCCACATGCTTCATGTCAACAAGTTCTTTTCCTTTTTTTTTTTCCCCCCCTGAAACTCCTGCTGGTTAAAATTAAGCCATATTGCAGTCAGAAGGCTTTTGCTCTTGTCATTTCTGAGCTGCTTTTGGTCATCATTCGGTGAAAATGGCCCAAAGAGCTTTGACTTTACAGATAGATGGCAATAAACAAGGGCTGGTATCCCTAGAAATTCCAAAATTGAACCCGGGTCTTTCTTTTTTATATGTATATATTTTGTTTTGGCCACCTGAGTTTTGACAGGATTAAAGGGCAAGGTGAAGCCTGTCCTGGACCTACAAGGTGCCTTTTCCAAAATGATCTCACCCACAGAAACAGAGAGAGATCAGTGTCACCTTTTACAGGCCTACAGATGCGAAAATATCCAAAAAAGCAGAGTAGCCAACAACAACTTAGCACAAATCATGAGCTGTTGGAAAGAAAAATACCCTCACACTGGGCTTGGAATAAATGCTGTGGCTTGGAGACGAGCACAGATTTTGCCCAAATGTCCTGGCTGATGCTTTGCCTCTGATGGGTCCCATCACCAACCTTGTACCACCCTAAAGCCCTACACCTGTCAGAGCCAGCAACAATAAGCAAAATGCTGTGTTTATTTATATTTAATTCTGAATAAACACGAGTATATTTGTATTTATTTCCAAAACCCTCAAGAGCTTAAAGGTTTGACTAAGGCTGCTAGGACAGGGCTGTCCTTTGGCATATTCATGAATGTGGGGCAGGAGGAATTTGCAGAAGCAGAAGCAGGAGGAATCTGCCAGGATGTCACATCACAGCGTGATGGAACCACAAGGCCATTGTACCTGACTCACACAGGATGTGGCTTTTTTTGCCAGCTTGCCTTGAAATATGGAAGTTTAGGCCATTAATCCCTAAAGGGGAATAAGTGTGGGGTGTTGCAAGGCTGAGAGCTGTGCCCACAGCACAAGGAAAGGAGAAGCTGAATCAGAGGAGGAAGGGATGGTGCTGGGATCATCCGGGCAGGTTATCCCACAGGGATTGTACAGCCTGGTGGCAGAGTGACCCATCTCCTGTCCCTCGTGCAAGGGCAGACACAGGGACACTGCTGAGGTAATTAATCCCTGCTGGGCCCATCAGCCCTGCAGAAGATGGTGGTTGGAGGGACACTGCCTGGATTCCATCCAAATTTCACCTCGTCAGTGAGGCAGAAAGCATTCCAGGGATGGAAAAACACCTAGTTTATCCCGGGAGCTGTTCCTGTTTTCCAAACTCGGAGGCAGCAGCAGTGGAGAGACACTATAAACGGGCTGGCAGCTGCAGCAAATGCCCAACACACCTGGAGCCAACATCCCTGGCCCAGGGTGGGGATGCTCCCTGCTCCCACAGGAGCCCGTGGGCAGAGCCAGGAGCAGCTGCTTTTTGGGGAGCTGCTTCAGGAGCAGAGATTTACACCGTGTTTGACAGGAGCAGAGCCTGTCTCAGCAGCTCCTGCTGGCAGCTGGGGCATGCAGGGAGGCGGCCGCCCTTCCTCGGCTGCTTTTCCAGTGCCACACGTTTGGCCCGGGGGATGGAGGGCTCAAAGGTGCAGGGAAGAGCCTCTGCTCAAGGACAGAACATGTTGTTAAAATATTTTCTCTCTGTTAAAATGACAGTGACTTCTTTCAGGCTGTTGCTTGCCCGTTCGTGAAGAAAAGCTAAGAACAAATTCCTCGTGCGCAGCATATTTCTCTTTACGACCTGAAAAGCAGCTTACAGATGTTGTTTAGGCAGCACTGATTTATCTCACACCTCTCTCCACTCCCAGAAGAGGTCTGTCTTCTCTTTTTTATGTCTTTAAGCCTGGCCTTTCCAAATTGTTCCTCCCAGCAGCCCAAGCACTGCCTGGGCATCCTCTCACTGCTTTACACCCAGACAATCACAGCAATCAGGAGCAGTTGCTGTCTCCTGCGGTCCTCGTGTTGCTTTGGTGATGGGGCTTTGAGCAGCAAAGAAAAGCCCAGCCGGATATCCCAAAAGCTGGGTTTTCGACCTTTTTGTCTCCATGTCACAAAGAACCAAGTGCTTGATCATTCCCTTTCTGCTTTTTGTTTTCCTGCGGGATGTTGCACCCTCGCACGGGTGAGTTTAGGCTGCTGTACCAAAGGGTTTATTTGCTCTGCAGGCTGTGGAGTGCCTCGAAAAGTTGCTGTGGGGACAACTCACATATTAAAATTCAAAAAGAGAGGAATCAAGATGATATTTAAACTCCAAAGAAAATAAAAAATTGGGAAGAAAACCCCTGAGACTGTGGGTCAGAAATATTACTGACCTCACTCTTCCTGGTGTCATCCTCTGCAGTTCCTCGCTGCTTTGGACCCCAGCATCTCTTCTCTCCTTTGTCCTCTCACCTCTCTTCATGGGATTTGCCAAATACTTTTCCACGAAAGATTGTCAAAACCTGGGAAAGTTCTTTTGACACAGCGTGAAAACAAAAGTTTCTTTGGTATAATTTCTGTGTTTTCCAGCAAAGGTCCAACATCCTTTTCCACAGCGGGAAGAAATGTTTTCAGTTCATTTCCCTGACAGCTGTTATACCTTGTACATTCTCCATTCCTTCAAATCCTCTCTTAACACCATTAACAAATCTTCCCAGTTGTGTTCTCCCCAGGAAGTGTTTGTATTTGTTTGTACATTGTGATTTTTCTTCTATTTATTTTCCCAATCTAGTTAAAGCTGTAAATTCTTCAGAGTGAAGAAATGAGCTATATTTTGAGTTTCTCTTTGATATCGTTGATGTTATCTGGGTTAGATCACCAAGCACAAGGGCAGCAGAGGGGAATTGCCTGCTCCATGCAAGTTCACATTTAGAGACATTTTGGGTTTTAATATTTTGCATTTTAAGGCAGAGGATGGTTTAAGGACAGGAGAACCTGGAGTTCCTCAGGCCTCTGCCCCTCAGCTGTCCATCACCTCCAGATGTTTTCTTGGCATTATTCCTTTGCAGCAAACAGTGGTCTCTCCCCAGCTGCCTAGAACCAGCTAAATGCCCGAATGTACTGAGACTCCTGGGGCTTGTCCCTCATCCAAGAAACCTTTCCAAGGCACCTGAGTGAGCTGAAAATGCAAATGCAGTGTTGAGCTGGCAGCAGCCTGCACTGGACAGGGATGAGAGCTCCATAACAGGCTCACCTCTTTTCCTGCTGATCTCACTGAGCCTGTCACTGCTTGTTATCCAAAAGCGATGCTCCAGAGAGCTGCTATGGCTGCAGCCTCTGAGATGTGTGGAGAAAATGGCCAAATTTGTGTGAAAAGTGTGTGCAAGTGGAAGCAAACCAAGAGTTCTGGAAACAGGCAGGTATTTCTAAGATAATACTCTTTGCAGTGTCTCCTTCCCTGCAGAGATGGGGTTTGGCCATGGCAGTGGTAGCTCTGTGGGTGTTTATCAGGATCCAAGAGCTCACATGAGCCTAAACTTTAGAATCTGTGAAAATCTTTACATTTTCACTGTTTTCTATTGGCTATACTGACAGAAAAACCAATACAGAAGTCCAGCAGTAATGAAAGCAAAGGTGGTGTTTATATCTAGTTTAGCTAAGATAAATTTAAATTTATTTGTTTATGGTGGTGTTCCAGGAAAAGTGGCAGCAATGACAGATGTAAAGATAATTTTGCCTATTACTATGTGATGACAGTCCTATTCCTTTCTTAACGTGTCACCAATATTTCAAGCCTCCTTTTCCACACAGCTCTAGAAAGATTTGATTTTTTCCAACTGGAGGAATACATAAAATTACAGGGAGCTGTTACACTTGATAGTGCCTCATGGCTGGTGGTCTGGCAGATGATCCATAGGAATACTTGGAGGAAAAGCATCTTGGAGAGCTTTAAAAGCCTTTCCTAGAAATGGATATATGTGTGATTCCATTCGCTCCTCTGCCTCAGCCATGACAAATAAAGGCTACCAGTGTCAGGAAGAGCAGCCCTGGTGAAGGGCAGCAGCAGCTCCTTCAAAAAAGGGTTACAGCTGAAATCTGGATGCAAAACACTGCCTGCCCTGCCCAGGGAAGATGGGAAATGTTCTCAGAGAGAGGGATGTGACAGAAAAAGAAAACCCAAAGTGTTTCCTGCCCTCGTGCCAAGTTTTTTTTTTCTCTTCTGGGGAAAGGTTGACCCCTTTTCCTTGGGGCATGATGTGCAACCCCATAAAGAAGCAATAGACCCCTCATCTCTCAGCCAGGTCAGACCAGACAAAGCCTTTGCTTTGTCTGTGCAGGTTTTGTCCAGGAGCAGAGGAACTGATGAGCAATATAATTAATTTCATGTTTGAATTTTTCGAATTTGCCAACAAAGACTGTAAGTAATAATGGCATGAGTAACTGCAGGAGAAAAGAGATACGTTGTGGTGTCTGCTGCAAGCTGTATTTTTCTGGAAACAATGAGTAAGAGAGCTTTTCCAGCGGAGGATTTGATGTACATCCAGGCTGCGTGCATGAATCAGTGCTGACAACCAACAAACTGCAACTCCTTTTGCTCCTGGAACTCTCTGCTTTTGCTTCTGGACTGGAAGGATGTCATTTGCTTCCTCCTTTTTCCCCTTGCATTACTGCTACTGCTGGGAAAGATGACACCAGGGGGCTTCCCGGGGTTCTCCCGCTGTGTCACCAGCCGAAGGTGTGGCAGATGTCACCTGAACTCAGCCTTCAGGCTGATGCAGCCTTCGCTCACCTGCTGTGCTGGGACTGTGACACATCCTGAGCACCAAGGCCAGGGTGAGCACTGCCACTGTGATGTGCTGCTGATGCTGATCACACCCCAAAAGTCTGCACACTGGAATTATTTTGCAATTCCAGGAAAACCATCAGCCTTTATGCCTGTGGTCCAGTGGAGCTGAAAGGAAGGATAAGGCTGGAGTGACAAGCATGAAGGGTTGCTCATGCAGCAGCAATCCATCTTCTAAACAACTCCAGGAGCAGCTGTGTTTGATAGAATTAACCTCGTTTCAACAGCCTCCCCAGCTGGAAGAGTTTGAGTATTACCCAGGAAAATAGAAATGACCAGGGAAGAGGTGGGTCATGTCCAGTATCTGTCCTTTCAGCACCAGAATTCCACAGGGAGAAAATGGGGGAGACTGGAGCTGCAGGAGGGTGGACACAACTAGGAGCTGCTTTTGGAAGGCACTTGCCAAAAAAGCCAGAGATTTTCACCATTATTAATGTCAATTCAAGTGCCTTTATGTTTTCCTAAATTCTATTTTTCAGTGTGCTGCAAAAGTCTCTCAAGGACTTCATTTTCCAGTCGTTTGTTGGTATAAAATGTGCCATTTCCACCCAGGCTGTTGTTCCCAGTGTAAATATGTTTTTAGGCACAGAGCAATATAATCCTACAGATTTGCAGAGGAGCTGCAAACCCTCCTTGGCGGTGCCTGAGGCAACATAAAGGCTCTGTTTCCATCACTTCTATTTATGGAAAACCAGAGGCCATTTATCTCCTCGATCCCCCTGAGATTTTCTATAGCTTAGTCAATAACCATGAATTACTGCTTGGCTGAGTTATTTTAGGGAAAACAAGATAGGATGGGAAGAGGATGTGCCTCAGCAAACAACCAGTGTCTCTGGCCTGGCTTCCAAACGGGGCCAGAGCGAGGCCTTGCCCAAGAACTAATTCATTTCATTGCAAAAACTAGGCTCTCATTTGAAACTTCTTTGGTTAGAAGTGAGTTCAGAGTTTGTGCTGCTGATCTCGGGCTCCTGAAAGGATTCCACCCCCGCACCCCTAAACCTGCTGGTCCTGGAAAGTGCTGGATTGCTGCCAGAGGCAATTCCAGTCTGAGGTATAGGAATTACCTGGGTAATTGGGGTGTACAAAAGGAGATGTACAGAGAGATGTGGGACAGGCAGAAGACGCAGGAACCCTCCCAGCTGTGGTGGCTGCTCAGAGTCCCTCAGCCCTGCCACAGACAGGCACAACTTTTTTCTTTTTTCCCATAGACATTCTGTCATTCAAAGCTTGTATTGAGCAATTCCAGCCATAAAGAAAAAAAAAAACCAAAAAGGGGAGTATTTAAATCTTCCTGACTGGACCAAGAGAAATTCCTTGTGGTTTAACTGCTTAGACTTCAGCTATGTGCTGGCAGAGGGCCCAGCTGGAGGAGTGCTGGGGGATGCATCCATGGCACTGAGACTTTCTGGAGTGCCCTGGGTGTCCCTCAAAGTGCTCCTGGATCCTCCAGGGAACACCCCATGGTTTTACACCTCAGCTGATGGCTGCTGCTGCTGTGCCACGGGATTTGCCCATCACCAGTGGCACTTTGGCAATCCCTGAGCTGCTATTTGATTGATGTTTGCACTGCACTAAACACCCTCCTATTTATTTCTGCCCTCAGCACCTCATCTCAGTTTGTGGGAAGCTTTATGTTTCTGAAGTGCTTTGGCAAAAGTGGAGGGCAAAGCAGAGTTATTTCAGGTTTTGTTTTAAAAAGAAACACCCTGAAAGGCAGATTATCTATTTATTTTATTTTATTTCTAGGAGAAGATGCTGAGGGACGTGTAAACCACTCTGCAAGATCATCCCAGGAGCTACAGGAGCCAGAAATTAGGTACAATTCTCCTTTATTATTTTTTGGTAATAATTATTTGTAGCAAATCAAGCTTCTAGATAAAATACTCATGCTTTTGAAAGGATACAGTATTTTAAAATTAAGAAAAAAAAAAAGAAATTCCCTTCACTGGAAAGTTCTAAGAAGCAGGGAATGAAAGGAAGTTCCTGATCTATTTCTTATGGAAGATTTTCCCCTACTCCATACGCAAACAGATGTTTTGAATTACATGATGTCTTTGTAAGTGTAGTAATTTCTGCTGGGAATTTGGTAGTTCCTGGGTCTGATGTCAAGAAGAGCTGTCTGCTCTCCCTGTAGCTTCTCTAATTAGGCTGTAAGTTTGCAAGAAAGGACTTCAGCCTCAGATTTTTCTGCTCCATGGGATGATTTCCCATCTTATCAGGGCAGCAGGGGCTGCACTGTGGAGCTCTGGGGAATCTTTTTTCCTATTTTTGCTGTCCCCATTGCAAGTTCAACTGGAATCTTAAAGAAATCACACTGCCAGACTCATCTTTTTGTCATTTGATCACATCTCAGTGGCTCAGTGAGTTGTTTCAGCTTTAGGATATCTGAAATCTTTATGACAATTGTTTTGTTAAACATGGCCTGGGTTAAGAAAGAGCGAAATGACTTGGGCCAATTCTTTGTTTCCATAGCACCACATTGGGTTTGCAGGGGATTCACCAAGAGGAAAGGTGTGCTGGTCAGAGGTGAGATGATATTTGGTTGGCTAGATACTCTCTAATTGCTTTTATGAAGGTACAAATGTGGTTCATTCTCTAGGGAAATTATCTGTAAAAAGGACATCTATTGTGCCTTGAAAGTTTTGTCATTTTAGAGATGTTGGTAACTGAAAGCAGATCAACTTTGCATCTAACACAAAAGAAATAGAAATCATCTCCCCAAGTACAATTACTGGTGTAATTATAATAAATATTACTGTCATTATAATTCTCCCCTTGCTCAAGTTCTCGCACTGGCTCAGGCCTTTGCCCTCCAGCTCTGCCTTGCACAGAATTTCTCAGATTCATTAAACTATTCCCATGTCTTCCAGGGGAATAACTGAGGGTTTGGAACTTATTTTGGGCAGTTGGTTCCTGCGTGGAGCTTCCTTGGTGACTCTTGTTGCTGCTGGGTGTCATTGCTGGCCTCGTGCCCCTGTGAAGAGCAGAGGGCCGGGTTAATCAGCCCTTACTGTAATGGAAATTAAAGCCTGTTTGGTTTGTTTTTTTTTAAAAGGGGGTTAAATTGCTGGTCTGGTCAGGAAATAACTGGAAGCGAGTCGTTTGTGCCAATGTTGGCTCCAGAAAGATGCAGCAGACAGAAAGAGAATTGTGTTTGGGTTTGAATCCTCTGCACCAAGGCAGAAACCCGAGACTTGTGTGCCGTGATGAAATCCCATGCAGGTCGTAAATGTGCACCAATCCATTTAAACAGAGCCTAAAGAGCTCTGAGGAGGTTTTTGCTGCTTCTCTGAGCGGTGTTAACAATCTGCTGTGGTGCCCCAACCCCAGAGACAGAAGAAACCCTGGCAATAAAAACGCTTCCTCCAATAACACCTTCACTGCTGGCACTGCCTAATGGGCTGTGAGCTCTCATGGAAGCAGCTGCCTCTCACCATCACAGAGGACACGTCTCCCAGGCAGTTTTAGCACATGGAAACCACAAAATAAGAAAAAAAAGCAAATCAGGGCTGAAGCATGACATTTCCACCTCCACATACAGGAAATAAGAATGGTTCAGTAGTGCTGGCACGAAAGGGGCTGGACTCAGCTTTATCGTCTTGGGAAAGCAATAAACACCCATCTTTTAGCAGAGCTGGAGGTCACCTCATTCTTCCTGCACGCCCACTGTGCCGCTCTTGATCCTGTCTCCTGCCATGCCACGGAGGAGGTGGAATAACAAGGATGTCCTGCAGTGGATAGGAGATTGCTGAGGCATGGGGCTCGTTTTGTCCATAGCACAGCAAAAAGAGCCACTCCGTGCTCCCAAAAGCTCCTTAAGCTTCCAAAGAAAATCCCAGAATAAAGGAATAGAGGTGGTCTGCTAGGTGGGCTTCAAGCACAGTGAGGGCAATGCAAGGGGAAGGTTTTTATGGAGACGTTTGTTTTTCTACACCTGGAAGAGCAAGGCTGCCTACAGAACACAGGCAGGATTTTGGTTGCAAGTGCAAATTTTCATATTCCATAGAATCATGGAATGATTTGGGTTGTAAGGGACCTTAAAGGTCTTCTATCTTCAACCCTCATATTGCCCAAATATTTTATATTGCATGTTTCATATTGGAATAAATAAGGAGCAGATATAGAGCTGAGTTTTTGTTGGGGCATTCAAGCTACCAGGGTCCCAAGAGCTCAGATTTCAGCCTTAAATTTCACTGCTAAAAGGAAATATTCAATGCAAGCTATGGCAATACTGGCATGGGTTATGTGGACCTTTTGGAAGGGACCTCACCTACTGGGAATGCTCCCTCCTTTCCAACTCTCCTTCTCTTTGCCATCCCTGGAAGAAACTTGTGAGTAAATCTGGTCTTATGTTTTCATTCCTGGAAGACAGAAGTCTTGGAGAAACGTCTGCCTTTGCTCCTCAAAGGGCTGTGGTAGGGAACATGAATTGTGGTGTGTCCTGTGGCTGGGAATGTCAGAATGGGGCACCTCTCTGGAGACAGAAATCCCAAATTACAGGTTTCTTCCTGCTGAATCCAGAGATACAGCAGTGTGTGATGGGATTGTGGATTTGTTGTTCAGAAGGGCTGGTTAACAGCAGTTCAGATTTCAGGAAAGGCAAGGCAAGAAATTCCTTCTCCTATTGTTTGCTCTCCAGGATGGAATCCAGTGTCTGAGTGTCCTGCCTAGCTTTATAGGTAGCTTGTTTCCTGGATGTCTTGAAACAGATGACCTGGAACAGAGAGAACTTGGCTTTTTCCTCCTGCAGCTGTGAGGGACAGGAATACTGCTCTTCCATGTTATTTACTGGAATTCACACTCCTTTCTGAATTAGTTCCTTCAGGTCGATTTTTAATTTCCAACAGGTTTAGCTCGATGCTGCCATTTCCAAGTGCTGGTCAAAACACTCCCTTCCAGAGATGGAATAACTTCAGGGGGGGAATTCCATGAGCTGTCAAAAACTCTCCATACACTGTGGCCAAAGACCTGGTGGGATCTGTGGGAATACTCTCCTCTGATGGTCCTTCAACAAGGAGAGCCACGGCAGTGTCAGTCTCTGTTGGTGGCACCTAAGAGCAACAGGAATTCCTAATTCAGGTCTTCCCTTCAGCACAGCAGGTCCCATGTGCAGCATCTTCCTGCCCAGCCCAGCTTCTGACCTCGCTGGAAAACCAGTTTGTTCCACAGGTGTTTGATGACGGCTTTACAACAGGATGCTTCTGTCAGTGGTGACCTTTCAGGAGTGTTGCTTGAAGAAAATCCTGACAAACACCACAGAATGGTGAAGTGTGGGTGTTAATAACCCTCACTGCTCACTGGAATGGGCTGGAGGAACTGGGAGTGGGTTTTGGCTAAAAGACTTATCCACCCTTTCACCACTTCCTCCATATCTGCCTGGCTTGGGCCATACCTGGTGGCAGGCATGTCAGACACAGTTAGTTTGATGTGGGATTATTTTATGTCTCTCCATCTGAAAACAATTGCCATGAAACACCAAAACCTTAGTACTTCCAATGTTTATTTAATATTTTCCTCTTGGCTTCTTGTCCTTAATGCAGCAACTGAAGGCAAAAGAAATATCTTGCACTTAGCTTGCACTTTCTCCTCCTGCTGACTCTTCTGTTTTAATTCCAATTCAGGGGCTTTCTCTAGAAAACAAGTATGAATAAAGTCCTTAATGAAAGCTCACATGGTAGTTCACCTTTTCAGGGTCCAGCATTGCTGTAGTTTATTTACTAACCAAGTAATTACCAGTTTGAAATTGCAGTTCTTCCTGCAAGTTTTAGGGCAGTCAAATTAAACAGGAGAGATCATCCTCAAGGTCAGACAGGTCTGAGAGACTTTAATGTCCTTGTTCCTGATGGGGGGAGGGCACAGACTCATCCAGGTCAGTGGGGAGTTTGTCTTTCCTTGCACCAAAGCTTCCAGCCAAGTGTGGGAGATGTGTGGAGCTCCCTGGTTCTCTGTTTGCTGCCCAGGTGATGTCACCCAAGTTACTTTTAGCTGGGGCACAATAATTAGTCCTATTTTATCCCTCCTCAAGTGGTTTAATTAAATTTTACAGCTTCCAACCCCATACTAAACTGCCAGGGAAATCTAAATTTCCATCAGTAAATGTTCTTAAACAGATTAAAAAATATTTGTTCCTGGGGTCTTAAATTTACTTAAAATGTGGCAGTGATGAGGAGATGGAAGTTTTAAACTCAGTAATAGGATCATAAGAGAAGGCTTTATCACCTATAGACCATCTTGGAGCAGGCCTGAAAAGTGGTCTAGAGGAGGTGGGAATACAGAGGTGAGGTAATTCGGGAGAAGACCCCGTGTGAGACTTTACTCATGTATTAAGTGTTTGTTTTGTAGGAAGCATTTATTGAAGCAGATGCAAATTCCACACCTCTCTCTTTTCCATGGTGGGTCCTTTTGTCATGGTGCTGTAAACCTGGCTGGTGGGACCTACAGGTTTATTCAGGCAACTTCAGATCCTGAGGTTACAGAGAAATACCCTTGGTGTTCAGATACTGGGAATATCGTGGAATCGCAGAAAGGTTTGGGTTGGAAAGGACCTTAAAGCCCATCTTGTTCCACCCCCTGCCATCGTCAGGGACACCTTCCACTACACCAGGTTGCTCCAACCCCCATCCAACCTGGCCTTGAACACTTCCAGGTTTGAAGAAATCTGCAGATAAAGTCGTAAAAGATGTCAAGGATCAGGCACGTGAGAGTATCACAAATTGATTATGGCTACTGGTGTGGCCAGGTATGAAATAATGATTTACAGCTCTTTTATGGCTGGCTGGTATTGTTTAGTGTTGCAAATGTACACTCTTTAATCAGTGGATTTCCATTCATATTTTCTGTGGCGATCTGCCCAAAAAAGCCCAGACTAAGAGGTACTTTTTGAACCAAAAATATTAAGGAGGTACCAAACCTTCACAACAACCTGGAAGTGCTCCCTGTTTTAACCAGTCCAGCAAAATCATAACCTGTTACCTGGTAGATGTGGTGCTTTCTTTCCTCTGTTTTCTTCACCCTATAGGAGCTCCACGCTGTGTTTCCACAGCCTTACAAGCAGGGAATGGTTATGGGGAGAGGATCCTACTTTCCAGGCTAAATCCTCCCTGATATGAATCTGTTCCATTGGTGCTGCATTTTATCAGATCAGCGCAGCAGGCAAAGCCCAAGAAGTGACACCAAAGCAGGTAAGAGATCCCCGTTGGTTGTGTGCCCAAATATTCCAAGCAAAGAAGTTTACGTCAGCCGTGTGTTCTTTTTCAGGGAGGAGGAGGACATCGGGAAGTCTCCTAATCCTTGCTGTGTTGCCAGATGATGGAAACATGAAAGCTGCCAGAAAGAGCAGGGATCAAAAGTGTAAGCATTCAATTTTTTTGGGGAAATAAAACTAACTGTCCCATGGGGAAAAAAAAAAAAAGCCCGGCAGTTCAGCGTTCTCTCTGTCTCTGAAAGGTATTTGAGTTGACAGCTTAAAATACTTCTTAAAATACTCTCTTAGTCAGTTTAGGTGGTGGTTTCTGAGTTCTTTCAAGTGTCTCCTTTTTCAGCTGAGTGAGGATGTATGAGGCAATTCACACCAAGGGAGCCCAGGCTGAGAAGCCAGAGCATGTAACCCAGGAGGGCTTTTTCTGACCACTCTGAAGATCTTATTTTTTTTTTTAAATAGGTACATTCCTAATCAGTCTGGGAAATGATACAAAAAGATCACAGCCACATGTACTCACACGAATGTACTTCTAAGAACACATTGTGCTCAAGTGTTTCATTTTCACTGCAAACTACTTTGAAATGGAGCTTTCCTGGGGGTTATTTGTGCAGCCTGTGTGGTTCAGGAGCTCTGCAGAGGGTTTCAGGTGGCACCTCCTGTCTCACGGGGACTTGGGATAATGAGCTGGATATCCCAGGCAGACAGTTTAAGGCACTTAGGGCTGAAGTCACAAAGGGAAAATGTTGCTTGATCATTTTTGGTTTAGCTCAGTGTGTCTCGGTCCAAAGTATAGACCCTTAATCTGCCCCTTTCTGGCTTGCTGCCCAGTTAGAAAGCCCCTGAAAATCCACCTCCATTTCCACCAGGAGTTTCCTAAGGCAGCAGAATGTCCCTTCTGCTGATGTTTCTGGGCAAACTGACCGTCACTGCCCTCCGGGAAGGTGGAGGCAGAGACACAGATGTCCATCTCTTCATTCCCATCCTGGGACCATGGGCATTCCTCCATTTGGCCTGTCTTCTCCAGAGGCCTCTGGCCACCAGGGGAGGGTCTTCCCAAGGCATTTTTAGCCAAGGACCTCAGTCTGGAGAGCTGATTGAGAGCTGAGCCAGAGTGTGGCCATCGACAGAGACAAGTGCTAGCACCAGGGCATGGGATACAGGAGGAATTCTTGGCCCAGGGATAAGGGAGATGTCTCACGCCTCAATGGTGACTCCTCCAGCACTGAATGAGTCGGTGAGGGCTGTGATTCCCCTCAGGACTCTGCCTCGGGGCATTTATCCAGCCGTGGTGGCATTTTCTCCTGGCCAGCAGCTCCCTGATTCCCATGCCAGCTGTTTTGGAGCCCAGGCCAAGGTGTCCTGCTGTCTCCACAGGCTGGAAGAGGAGCCTTGGCAGCACTGCCTGCTTTGCACTTGGGATGTCCCAGGCTCCTCCGGGATTTAACCCTGCCTGATTTGCCTGAAGCTACAGGCAAGCTCTGACCACAGCAGCTCAGGTCACTATTAATTCATGAGTAAATTATCCTTGCCAGCCTTTTCATCATCACAGAAATCCATAAAGACAAGTCTTGCTGTTTTTCTCCCCACTCCTTTATCCTATTAGTTTTAAAGCGTGGTTAAAAGGGCTGGTTTAATTACCTTTCTCTCACTGATGAACTTCACAAAGCGCAGTAAGCTTAATAAGGAAAAAATCTACCCTGAGCCTGAGTGATTTGTTCATAGCATCTAAGAGAACTACAAACCCCAGCAACTGCATGACTAATTTGCCCTGTGTCATTAATTACGTCTTATCTCAGTGGAGAGAACGGGATTGACATTCCTGCAGCGAGTTTTCCTAACAGCTCATATTAATGCAGGAACGAGTCAGGAATAAGAAAGTCAAGCAAAGAGCAAGGCCAGTAGCCGGGGAGGCACAGGGAGTGCCGTGGGATCACGCTCAGTCTGGGCAATAAATCCCTGGGGGTTGTTCAAGGGCACTGGGGAACACGGCAACTTCCTGGGGCTCTCCACACCTCACGGGATCAGAGGTTGGGGTTCTGCGTGCGTGATAAGAAGGAGAAGCGTGACCTAAACACTAGTGGGCAGGTAGAGGCCATTTCTCCAGAAGCTTTGCCAGGTTGGATGCCCATAACCCGGCTTCCCTTGAAGGTCTGCATTTGTTCCCAAACTTTAATTACCCACTTCTATTGGTTGTGTTGAGCAATTTGCCATCCTGGTGCCAAAGCAGAAGAGGAGGGAAGAAGGTGATATTTAACCTTCCCACCTTTCCCACAAGGGACAGAAAAAGGTCTGGAGAGGGTCAGTGCAGAGGGGCCGGATCCTGTCCTCGGTGCCATGGGAAGGTTGTTCTTGGGTTTGTTGGTACTGCTGAAAGCTCTGAAGTCTGTGAGGACCCTTGCAGGGTATGTGGCCTCAATGTTGCTGTGATTTATTGAATTCAGTGTTCATGGGAGAGCTGGGGGAAGTCCCTAAACCACTGACCAGTGGCCTCTGGGAGGGTGTACTGGGGAAAGACCTTGCCCATCCCACCCCTTCCCTACCAGGAGCAGGAGCCTGGGCAGTGAGCGGGGTGAACCCTCTGCTCTGGAGCCGGAAGGCAGTTCCCACAAGCAGCAACCCAACATCTGTCAGGCACTTCAGCTGCAGCTCATAATACTTTTATTTTTCCCTTTGTTCTCCGCCTTTTATCCTTTGATGGCTTACCAGGCCACCCAAACCAGAGGAGATCCCTGGGTCTGCGGAGCAGCATCTCACACAGTGGAACAGCACCAGGGCAAAGAAGTGCTCCCCCAATTTCCAGGGAAAAGGGCAGTAGCACTTCTCAGAAGGTTTATTTAAACATGGCTGTTTATTTTTGCTGGAGATTGAGTTACCTTCCCTTATAGGAGTGATGTTTTTGGAATCCTCCTTGTTTTGCCTGTAATAAATCACAGTTGTCTGAAGGGAACGAGCGGGGCTCTTTGTCATTTTTCTTTGCTTTCCCTCCATTGGCAAGTGAAGGAAGTGCCCCAAGAAGAGTAATTTATTATGAACTTGCTTTTGACATTGTTGGCGAGTCCTTGGCATCTTGGCTGCATAAATTACTGCCCTATCTCTAGGCAGACAGAGCACAAAGGCACAGCTCTTGTTTCTAATTGTAGGTTGGCAGGACCTCTGCTATCAGGCAACACAGACAACAAAGAGAAGAAGAAGAAAGGCTCCCAGCTGGCTCTCAGCGAGGGTGGCAGGGCTGCAGGGAGGGGACCCCAGGTCCTGTTATGACTCCAAGCCATGCTTTGTCCCAGCAGTTGCCAACAACCACACGGACAAAATTTGCTGGCTGGTTTTGTGGCTTCTCGCGGATCACGGGCTTTGCTCCTCAGCGTGGACAGGCAACAATGCAAAGTTGCACCCAGGGCTCTTCAATTCTCTGCGAGGAGATGGCATTTGGGCTGAGGCACAGCATAGTGACCTCGGGGAGCAGCAGACTGATGGGGAAGACTAAGACTTCAAAGAAGTTCTGAAGTGGTTCTGACTCTTCTCATCCCCTCCTTTTTTTTTTTTTCNTTGCTGCTCTGGGCTAAATTGTTTGGAAGTGTTTGGCTGATAGAACAGCTGGAACTGGTAATGTCCAGCATCTAACAGGGTCTGTTATGATGTTGTTTTCTTTGTTTTTCCCCACAAAGCTCTGAAGAGCTTTTACAAAGAATAAATATTTTTTGGCGTAACCATGAATGTGTACATCCAGAGAAACTGAGGCTGTATGAGTAGGACAAGAACAGATCATACATCACAGAAAGTGAGCAATGGGAGAAGGAAAAAATAGGGTGAAAATCATGGAACTTCTATAATTTTAAATGCCATTTTCCTAGGGAATTGCAGTCCCCATCTCCCTTTCCCCGATCACTTCTTTATGGCTTGAGACAGAAAAGTGCTGGGCAACGAGACACAAGTATCTGTAAGGTGGCAGAAGTGGAGATGTTTTTAGGAATAAAAGACACCTTCCCAGCACTGACCACCATTAATGTGGTCGAAATGCCTTTATTTGGGATCCTGGCAGGCCACTCTTTGATGTATTTGAGCTAAAAAATGCTGAGTGTTCAGTTCTTTCTGCTGGGTGGTTTTGTTTCAGTTGCCTCTGTTTGAGTCCTCAGTATTATTGGATTTTTGTGAGTATCTTGGTGTAAAGGTGTTGTTCTTTGAATGACATTTATCCATAATTTACGAGAGCAATGTATACTCTGCTTTTTCTGTAGCAAATTTTGAATGCAGCCCTACTGCACAGCTGACAATGTATACCCAAGAAAATGAAAAAGGTGCAGTTATTTCAGGCTTTACAAGGCTGGAAAAAGGGAAAGTTGTTTTGATTTTCAGCCTCCATCTCTCTTTAGTGGGGTTTAGGATTTACAAGGACTTGGAGGGTGTATGGTTCAGCAGAAGCATTTCCCTAGATTAGGTGATGCTCATTCCTTGGTCTCCTTTAAAAATATTAAAAGAAATTTCACCAGAGTGTGGAGCTCGGAATGTCAAATCAGAGTCTTACACAAATAATCCAGGTTTTGGGGAGCTTGTCATGCTAAGTGGGTTCTTTGGCATCGACCGGTTTTATTATGGATGGAGCCACAGCAGAGCCACATTAGAAAAGGATATTGTTACAACACTTTCAGTATCAACAATGCTACTTGCAGAGGAGTAATCTGTTCCAGATGACTGTTAAGAACTTCTGTCCTTTTTAGAAGGGATATTTTTTTTTTTTTTTGGTTTAGTTGATTTATTGTGATAAAATTTGGGATCATTTAGGCTCCTGTCAAAGAGTCAGTAAACATGAAGATAATGTGATTCACAGAAGGGCAGTCCGAGAGGCTACTTTCATTTAATTCAATTAGATGGGCTTTTAGATTGGGTTTATTTATCTTCAATATTGTAGCAAATTTTTTCTTCATGAAGGAGGAGGCAGAGTACAATTTCTGCAGACATCAAAACTGCTGGGTTAATTCCAGGGCTGTTCCATGCCACTGGCAAGTGATGGGACTGCAGTTACCTGCATAAATAACTGGGTGTAAAAGCAGCCACTGATAAAGCAGATGAGATTTTGAGGAGCTTGAAGGAAAAACTCCATTTGTGATATATATCACACCAACATTTCTCATCAGACCCATGTGCAAGGCAAGCATCAAACTGAACTGTTGGAAATTAAAGCAAAAAGATATTTTAAATTTGGCTTTGCTGAACATGACTGAGGGGAGTCTGTTAAACTAAAGTTACTTTAAACTTACAGGTTTCTTCAGTCTCTGTGTGCCCCTCCTTTGTCCTGGTCCTGGGATAACACCCATGGTTTTTACAGCACTGAGGAGGACACCATTGGTATCTCCTGTCCATCACTGATGTCCCTCTGTACCAAATCATCCTGCACGCAGGAACAGCAGGCGAGACAAGGCTGGGAACACCCCTGGGCAGAGCTCAGGAGTAGCAGTGCAGGTAAAATATTCCATGGCCAGTCTGGCAAGGAGCAATTTTTTAACCTCCCTCTGGCTTTGTGGTTTGCCAGAGATTTCAGCTCATGGGTTTGTGCCCGTCCCCAGGCACAAGGGTGTGAACTAAGGCTGTTGTGGTGTGCCTCAGCTTTTTATTGTCTGTTCTCCTCAAAACTTGCTGTATTTTGGCTCTGTCCCAGCTTCTCCCAAGGCCATTGCTTAGGTCCCTTGGATCAGGTATTCCCAGGAGCCATGGGGAGAGCAGTGGGGGCTGACTGGTTGCACCTGGATGTCTCCTCCACTGAGCAAAGCCCTTGGTGACCACCCTGACAAAGCTCAACGCTCTCCCCTGCTCTCTGCATTCCCAGCACATCCACTTCCATCCACATCCATCTCTCCAGCCACTGGATTTTCCCTCTGAGGACTTCATTTTGGTTTTGAGTGTTTCTCCAGCAGGCATTAGTTAAGCCTGAAAGGCTTTTGAAGATGTTCCCCAGAGCTGAGGGCTGCTGAGCTTCCAGCAGTGGGAGAGCTTGGGGAGCTTTGTTAGTCCTGGATGAGCAGATTCCTGTTTTGTATTTGAAATAGATCTGCACCCGCTTGGTTAGCAAAATATTGTGCTCAGGATAACTACCTGAGCCACCTCGCCAAGCCAAAGAGCCCTAGGAGGGTTCCAGAAAAGCCAATATTAAATCCAGAGACATCAACATTAGTGAAGTAGGACTAAATTATCTGCAGCTGGTGCTGGCTCTTGCCTGAGGCTCAGAAATAAGTAGCTCCCTGGAAAAGAAGGGAAAATGAAGGCTGTGCTAACGAGGACCAGAACCAAGCTTGGAGCTCAGGTCACGTTCTGTTTCCAGCCCTATCAAGTCCAGTCAGAGACAATTTTTCATCTCCCATCACTCATGCACCAGCCACTCCATCAAAGCCAAACTCCTCTGGCGCTGAGGAAGGATCCAGCCCCACTGTTGGAGCACTGGAGGCATGGGCTGCCCCTGCTTCCCAGGTCTGGGTGAGAAGCAGAGATCCCTTGAAACTTCTGTTTCTCTTAACTCAATTAACTCTTTGTAACTGTTAATTGCATGTTAACCATGATCAGAACTTGCTACCAAGGGCTTCTGTCCTCACTGACCAGTGCCATTGAGTGCAAGTCTTGAAATGTTTGGGGAAAATGGTGGGTAAACATCAACCATTGCTCTGTGCTGAAGGTGACTTAGAATAGCAACGTATGAGCAAATTAAAAATCAGCACTAACATCACCTGGATGTTGAGAAACCTTCACTGTGTGTTTCTAGGCAGTTCTTAAGACAAAAGGGGTCTTAGAAGAAACAGGGATTTTCAGACATGAATTATTTACTGCTGTGATAGGTAAGCTCTGCTCTCACATGTACCATACTATCATTTTTAATTAACATCTCCAGATTCTCTGGAAAACCCTACTTTCCAGGTGAATCTTTATATCTAAGCAACATTGATAATACCTGTATGCCTAACTGTACCTAGAGCTGCAGAGTCAGAATGGTTTGGGTTGGAAGGGACCTTAAAAATCATCTTGTTCCAATCCACCTTCCACTATCCCAGGTTGCTCCAAGCCCCATCCAGCCTGGGCTTGGACACTTCCAAGGATTCAGGGACATCCACAGTTTCTCTGGGCAAGAAGGAGATGGGTATTCATATGAGTGTGGCACTTGTGCAGCACTTTGGGGCATATTGCTGGGCAGAGATGGATATAATGAGGCATGGAAAACATAAATTCAGCTGGCTGGGATCACGGGGTGAGTAATTATCCCCGTGGGAGCACAGCAGGTGGATTAGTTACTGGGCTGCCTCTGCAATGAGCAATTAAGGGAAAACATCTGTTTCACATCACCCATTTCTCCTTTTCCAGGATACTCCTCTGGTTTGTCTCTCTGATGCTGCAACCTGGAGACAGTCATTTCTGCAATGAGGCTGTGCAAACATCATGTGTTCCTGTGTGGAAAGCAGGGGACACGGCCAGGAGCAACAGGACACGGTGAGGAACATCCGGAATCAACTCCTGACTCCCTTGTTTTATTTTCTATTGGGTTCTGCCTCGTTCCATTCCAGAACGAAGCTGTTTCCAGGGACTGGGAACGGCCCTGTTAGAGGTGCAGAAAATAAACCCAGGAGCCAGCTCTGCTCGGTGGCTCAATATCTCTGCTGCCATCTTGAGTAAGTGGAAAGTCTGAGCATCTGATCAGCCTCTCCCTGCTTAATCGAGGTTTTTAAAGTGGATTTTGTTAAATTAGCCAGGCCAAACTGATATCTGGTGTGCAAAGTGTTGGAACGGCTCTGTTTGCACCAGGAAAGGTTTCCATGCTAGCCAGTGCTCCAGGGTATCCATGGCTGATGCTGAGTGTCCTTGTGCTGCTGAAAACCGAGAGCAAATGAAGCAAAATGGTTTTTGTATTGCCAGCAGGATTTATTCATGCTCTGGGTGGATTTAACAGGGAGAGAGTCTGTTCAAAATGACAGTAAATCCAGAATAACCCTGCTTTAGGTGAGCTGGTTTCAAGGTTGCTGCTGTCGATCAACATGCACAGAAGTAAGAGAATGGTTTTCCCCCCTAAATTGTGGCTATTTCTTACTGGGATAAATTATCCAGTAGCTAAATCTTGTTGTCTATAGATTATCACAATGTCCAGGGATATGCCTGTCTACAGAGCATAGACAGAATAATAATAATTTTTGAAGGTGTGGACTTCATTATTTAATTTCTCCATCTTGCCTGAGCAACCATTGCATTCTCTGAAAGCCCCTTATCCTTATTGCTCTTCTCTGGGATTTATTTTTCAAGCAAAGATTAGATTAAATTTCTGTAAAAACATTTAATACACTTGATCAGCAGCGTGGGGCTTAGCAATGGATCAGTGTGTCACCTGCTGTGCACACAGCAAATGTTGGTTATTTTCTGAATATCTTGGTCTAAACTCACGAATATACAACTGGAACATACACTTGGTGAGGAAATGTATCCACCCTCCTTTAGAACGACATAAAAATCACATGTTTAATTTAAAGTACAATGGAATTGTTGCTTGGCTTGAAGTGCTTAAGCAATATTAGAAACTTTTGCCTAATCTCTGTTTTACAGATTAAAATACAAATATTTCCAGTGCAACCAGAATTTATTAAAGCAGGCTATTGCCTAGGGAAATATGCCTTTGGATGTGTTTCTATCAGCTCTCCTGGAAAAAAAAGTGAATGTAATTAGGGTTGCATAATCTTCTAGAGAGAAAAATGGGCCAAAACCTAAGTGCATAAAGGGAATATTGCAACTGTGGAGTGTAAATTGCTTGTGGTTGCCAGGCTAGTTGTTATTCCTGGGGGCCAATGCCAGTCAGAAAGTCCTGACTGGAGGAAAGCAGCAAGGCTGGAGATGTCCAGGAGAAAGATGAGATGAGCTGTTGTATAAAATTGGGAAAACAGAGTCCCAGAGTGACAGGTAATTTGTTTTATATATACCTTGCATACCCATCAAGGAAATTCAGGCCAAAAAGGAACTTTTCCTGTCCCTGGTGATGGAGTTTCACTCTGAGTTCATGGAGACTCCACTGGCTCATGAGAGGTTGCTAAATAATTTTCAATAATTGCCCCATTCTTTCACCTTTTCATGGTGGAATCAGTTCTGTGGATCAGCTCCTCTTTCAATTAAAGCAATTAGCTGATTAAACTCTCTCCATGCAGTGAGATCAGACTTAGGTGATTCTGACAATGCAGTGACTTGATCTGCTGGGGAATACGTGCATCTGGGACTGAGCTGGTCTGGTTTCCCTCCTCACTTCTCCTTCTCACCTCTTTGCTGCAGTTGTTATCAGCAGGGATGATTCTTGCAGCATTTCTGAACAGGACCTGGGCTGGAAGCTTCCATCCCCTAAGTGCTGCTGAAGCATAAACAAGAGCAATAAAGAGCCTTTTCCCTCTGCTAATAATTCATTGGAGTTTTTATGCCGAATTCTGGCCTGGAGCAAAATATAATTGGCAAGCAGCTTTTAACAGGGGAGGCCACAGTGACCTATTTCAGCAAGGGGCCACGGAATAACAGCCCCATGTTGTGCTCTAAACATCGCTGAAATCAGGAACGAAGCTTGGCTTGGAGAGCTCCTCCAGGATTTAAGGCTGGTTTCCCCATTCCTGCCCTGAAATACCTGGGAGAAAAAAACCCAAACAAGCAAGAGGACAGAGATTAGGTTATTCCATGTGTCAGTAGAGAAATAGATGTAGTAAATAGGAATATGGTGTAAAAATGCAGGTCTGATCTGTCCCCAAGCCTATGACATTTGCCATACATTTGGGTTCACCAGATTTGCTAAAAAATTCCTGAGGGAATTTTGACACTGGCAGTTCATGAATGAAAAAACCAGAGGGGTGTATAATTTGCTGGTTAACTGTCATTTCTAAACGATTCACTTGATGTCACATATTCTTGAAGATATGAAATGGTTCTAATCAAAGGCAGATGTGCAAAATACAGCTTATAGGATGGATATAGGGAAACATACTTTTCCATGTGAGTGGCAAAGCCCACAGCCACAAATACCTCTCCAGTCTGGCAGCCTCAAAAATGCATCCATAAATATTATTCATCTCAGTGGTCTGCAAAGATTTATCAGGGTTTAGAGCTTCCTCAAAACATCTGGGAGGCTCAGGGGTTTGTATGTGTGTGTTTGTCACTTGGCAAACAGTCACTGGCTTTTACTATACCCACTAAGAGGGCAGCAATTATGAGTAAGGCAGTCTGGAAGAGTCTGAAGTGTTCAAAAATGGATATTATAGGGAAAATATAGCTGCATGTTTACAATAATTTCTCCAATTTAAAGTCATGAAAAGCATCTTTCCACACGTCAGTAGGTCTGCTTATGGATTTTTTTTGTGGGGGGAGAATCTTTTAGAAAGGAAAATCTGTCTGAATTTGCCTCAAATACTTTAAAAATAACTTGTCATTTTGGATTGTGAAGGATGGTTTGGGTTGGAAGGGATTTTAAAGACCATCCCATCCCACCCCCTGCCATGGGCAGGGACACCTTCCACTATCCCAGGTTGCTCCAAGCCCCGTCCAACCTGGCCTTGGACACTTCCAGGGATCCAGGGGCAGCCACAGCTTCTCTGGGAACCCTGTGCCAGTCCCCCACCACCCTCCCAGGGAAGAATTTTTTCCTAATATCCCATCTAAACCTAAATTTTTGCACTTTAAAGCCATCACCCCTTTGTCCTATTGCCAAATGCCCTCTCCAACAGATGAGCACATAATCCTGAAACTCCAGGGGCTGAGTAAGAGTCTTCTTATTGATGAACAACCACCACTTCCCTTATGGATATTGTTGAATCATTACGTTGTATCTATGGTTCTATGCTTTCTCCATGGTCCCTAAGGCATTTTTGAAAGATATCCCTTACTAGAAATGAGAAGAAAGGAAAAATCTCCATGGGATACAGGACGGACAACCTGTTAGAGGTGATTTACACACTGGAGTGTGCTACAGACTGGGAGGGTACAAAAATGCACCCAACCAATACCAGCATTTCTTTCCCACATTCCCAGAGACTGGAGTGCCGTTCATGTCCCTCAGAGCCCTGGTTTGTGAAGGAATCACAGCATGAGCTGCTGGAAAACAGTGCTGGATTAAATCTTTGCTGATGATTCTCATTTTCTATCTCTTCACATCCAGCTGAGATGGATATTTTTAATGACCTCTGGGTGCAGAGCTGGAGAGCAGAGACAAACAGTGAATCGCAGAATTACTGGGATTTCTCATCTCCTGTTTTAAAAAGAGATAAAATTGGGATTGCTCCTGTGCCTCAGGTCTCTAGAACAAGCTATTGGACCTGATGGAGCTAAACTCGATGATTCTTGTCCCTTCCAACTCAGGATATTCTATAATTCCGAGATCTTTTCCTACAGGTTTTCTCATTTTCCTTCTTGACTTTACCCCTTTGATGCTATTATGACTCATAGATGTTTTCTCCAAAGCCCCATCAATTTCAACACAATAAACATTTCAGACAATCCATCATTAAAAAAATAAATAAAAATATTTATTTAGGTATTTATTTAGATTTGTGCCTGTTTCAGCTTTCCAGTCCCCTGCAGAAATGGAAAGTTTTTCTACAGAGCACTTAACATATTGGTTGAGGATTTTTCCCTTTTACCCTTGATGCTGAACTCCAACAAAATGTTTGTGTGCGTGCAAGAGCTGCAAGGTCAGAGGTGCAAATAGACAAAGCATTGTGGCAGATAAAATGGACTTAACCTTTGGGTTTTGTTTTGGGGTTTTTTTAAGTGGTCTGTTTCCTCTCTGAAATTTTTGTATTTGCACTTAGTTTACTTAGAAGACAACACTAAAAGGACTGTTTTGGAGGAATTTTATCTTTTTCCTGAATTATTAAGTTGTCTGAAGAGTGGCAAAGACAGAAAATCTGGGGGACAGAAACAGAAATCAAAACTATCCAGCAAAATGCTGCATCCTTTCCCTGGAAGGAATGTTGTTCAGTTTACTGTAAATCTGCCGATTATTCCTGTGAACACAGTCAAAGGTCAACCCGTTCTTGGTGATTCTCCGAGATAAAATCTGATGGTTTATCTCATATAACAAAAAGACAGTGTGAAGACACTCAGGAGAAAGGTTTACAAAGAATCTGACAACTGGAAAAGGTGGCTTTTGGTGACATCTGAATCTTCATTGTGATAAAACTGCAGCCAGATTCCACCACAGAAATCTTAAAACACAAAAGAAAACCAAGGGACACGGTAAATGCTTTTAGACTCAGAGCTAGGCATTTGTAAGCTACAAGTCAAAATCTAAGTCCTGGGTTAATTTTTGGGAATGTGGGAGGTTACAGTTTAAGATAAATGAGGATGGCTGTGATAGAAGAATCCCTTAAAAATGGTGCTTAATGTGCTAGAAAAGGGCTTGTAACGTAACAAAGGCATTCCCTAAAATAGAAAGCAGTACACCAACATAAAACACTCATCAAGTTTTCAGTGTGAGGTGAGGATTTGCACTCCTAACCTCCCACGGTGGAGCTGGGGCTTGAATAGCATTTCTGTTCTCTCCTCAGCTGAGCTAATGACAGATCTGAAGAAGTGTCAACACCGCAGCCGAAAAAGCTCGAGGTGGCAGGAATGTTGCTCACAGGGGACGTGGGAGTCACAGCAAATACTCTCTTCAAGGCTGGTTACTCCTGACTAAACAGTGCTTTCAGCAGGAAAAGCCAAAAACTTGCCCAGAGGCAGTGGAGTGCTCCAGATGAGTCCCATGCCTACTCCAGCAACGGCGGGTGAGATAATGCTCTCCCTGGCTCCTCTCTCCTCTCCTGCTGCCAGCCCTGGCTCAGGCTGGGATATTTGCTATTTGTTTGCTATTTATTTGTTATTTTGTATTTATTTTGTATTTATTTGCTATTTACTCTTTGTTATTTATTTATTTGCCATTTGCTATTTGCTTCAGTCAGGGGCTGACATCACCCGTGGTGGAGCAACCCATCCTAATTCCTGATTGCTCCGTGTGCCATTTTCCTTCTTGGCAGGAGGAGTTTATCTTCTGTGACTTCACCTTCCATAAAATCTGCAGGTTGAGTGGAAGTCACCTAAACTCCCCGTGAGCTCTGTGCAGGGAGGTTGGCATTGCCGTGCAGTTCCTCTGAGGTCTCTTGGACACCTGTCTGAGTTTGGTATGAATCAGCCTTTGGACACAGTAGGACAGGAAACAGCCTCAAGTTGAGCCAGGGGAGGTTGAGATTGGATAGTAGGAAAAATTTCTTCATGGAAAGGGTTATCAAGTGTTGGGACTGGCTGCCCAGGGAAGTGGTGAAGTCACCATCCCTGCAGAGATGTAAAAAACGTGTGGATGTGGCATCTGGGGACATGGGTTAGTGGTGGGCTTGGCAGTGCTGGGGGAATGGATGGACTAATGGTCTTGGAGCTCCTTTCCCATCTTAATAATTCTGTAATTCTATGACGTGCCAATTTTTTTAGGGGTTGCAGAGATACTGATTTTCCAATCCACATGTGAAATCTTAGTTTGGGACAGTGAAAATTAGGAGAACTGAGTGATGGGGGTCTGGAGAAGGGGCTCTGATGCAACCTCGTAGTTCTCTGACAAAATCTGGATGAACATGTGGGAACAACTCACCCCAAGGGCAGTGAGGGGAGAATGAGGGGAGAAATGGAAGTTTGATTATTTTATGATTTTTTCCCCATGTTTTGGTTCTCTGGACAGCATTTTCCAAAGCTGTTTTCCACTTTCTATTCAGTGTTGGATATACCAAGAGTTTGGAGGAATTTGGGCTGGATTGCCCTGAGAGAGAGCAGAGCTCAGCCCAAACTCTTGCAATTGTTTGAGTTTGGATTTTCACATGTAAGCTCAGCCTAGCAAAAACTTGCCATCTCTGTAGGAGATAACTGGAAAAAGAACATTTCCCTGCCAGAGAGTGAAACACTGTGAAAATCTCACCTGTGAAACACAATATAAGTTCATTGAAATAAGTCCCATCTTAATTTTGGTGGGTGAGGTGGAGTTTCACAAATGTGTTGATGTTTTCACAAGCTGATGGTGCCAGATATGATCTCTACTGAATTCTTATATTTTCAGATAAAATGTGTTGCTCCCACAAATCTATCAGTTTTGCTCCCTGGGACATAACTTTCATTTTAGTTTCAGAAGGTAGCCAAGGGTACCAACTTTAAGTCAGAAACTGGTACCATACCTAACATTTGCAAACAAAAACAAGAACCAAAATGTTTTGTTTCTGTCCTTTCAGTTACTTTTTGGGAATATGGGAGATTACAATTTAAGATAAATGAGTATGGCTGTGATAGAAGAATCATTGTTCATTATTATTTCCTTCCCTTCAGTGACCTTCAAAGTTCAATTACAAATGAAACCAACAATTTTTTTTCCACAAAAAAAGTATTAAATGAAGCTTGTTCCTGTTTTTCTATAATTATTTCAAGTGGCGATCAGCTGATCTCTTTCCAGAAAGGAAAAGAGACAAGAGGTCTTTGTTGATGTGAGGAAAAATATTAATTTTTTTCAAAAATATTGCAGGCATTTGTTATTTCTGGGAATTTACTTCTGCCCATGGAAAACAAAGAAGAGAAATTCCAACTGGTGCATGGAGGCATCAGGTGTTGGCTATGAAGCATTTGCCAGGCAGGGACAGGTTTATAAAAGGCCTTGGACCCCACGTAGGGGAAATGAGGTTTTAATCAGATTTCACTCAGGTGTCCAAAAAAAGGGGATTTATTTCTAAATCACCGGTGACCTGTGGCTCCATCTTTGCAAATCCAGTTGTTGCTCCCAGTGGGAGCTCCCGTTTCTCAACAGAGCTGAAATTCAGGCTGCTTCGCATTTAGAAAGCAAAAGGAGCCCTTTGTGCTTCTGAAATTCCGCCCTTGGCCAAGTGCTCCGCAGCCAAGAACAAAAGTTAAGTGAACTCAGAAAGAACAAGTCATCAGCCTGACCTTTGGTCATCAGAAAAATGTAAAACATCTTAGATTTATTCCCCAAACCCAAGTCAGGTTTCATCTGTGCTGAACATTTGGTGAAATAACTGGGAATTTCACAAGTTGGCCAACCTGGAGTCACTGCTGGCAGTGGGGTCTCTGGGTGATGTGTACTTGACAGTTTGCAAAGACCAGAATTCATCATTCCAGCCTGGGGAAATAAGTTTTTTAAGGGTTTTTTAATTTGGTTTGGGTTTGATCTTTTGTTGTTGTGTGCTTTTATTTGGGAGGGGGTGTTGTGGTTTAGATTTTTTTGTTTGTTTGTTTAATTTGTCGTAAAGGAATTTTTTCCAGCATAGTGATTGGAGCTTGTTTAAGTTTTTATTTACTCCAAAGGGTTGTTATGGAAGAGCAAACCTCATTGTTCTAAAGCAAAATGAGTAAATGATAAATGAATGTGTTTGGCAGCAGTGAAGCAAAATAAGTTTGTCTGGACAGAAGGGAGATGGAGATCCTGATATTTTGCTTTTCTCCTCTCCATCCTCCTGCGTGATGGGTGATGCTCTCCCATGTCCATCAGGTCATTGTCCATCACAGGACTTGTGAAATTTCTTAAATTATTTTTGGTTTATGAATAATCACTACACAGACAAAATCTTTTTGGGAGATAACAGCTGGAAGAACAAAGAGCCCCTCACAGTGGAAGTCACAACATGTGGAAACGTAATGTTCAGTGTAATAAGAAATACCTGAAAATGTAAAGAGACATTCTGTTGTTTACTGTGCCACAAATATCAAACTGCACCCAGGAAAGGGGAGAACTGATTTAATAACATCTGGTCTAGATAACTTTGAAATGTCTGCCATGGTAATTACACGATAATGATATGATTTCACACTGCTTATAATCTCAGAAGAACACTGTTTCTAATTATGCATTGCCCAGAAAAAGGGCCTTGCTGCTTTCTGTCTTTAAATTATTGTTTTTATCCAGACACCACCTGTCCAGGTAGGTAATATTATAGCTACTGTTGCTTCTGAGAACCACCTGATCATTGATGGATTTATGCTCACTGCATAAAAATCCTTTTCCTGAACCCTGCAAGTTCACAAAAAAGTGTAATTAGTGCTGCATTTCAGTCAGAGAAAATTTCAAAACAGTGGTAGGGGATTTTAAATGGCTTTCTATGAATAAAAGCAGAAAAATTCTGTTCCAAAAATACAGTTAGTGACTTCTGCCTCACCATTTTGCATAGCAACAAGTCCTTCATTAAGTTTTAGTCTCTCAGACACCTTTCTCCATATGCAGCAGTGAGTTACTTTCCTTTAAAATCAGCCTCCAGAGATGGATGTGCAGCTTCCATGGCTTGCAAACATCTTCCCCCAGCACTCACCTCGCCAAAGAAATGTTATTTCTGACGCCCTGCCCGCAGCACTTTGTGTTCTCTCTTAATCAATCAAAGTGGCCTTATCTTTGCTGCACTTCATCTTGTCTAACAACCATTCCCAAAAGCACCTGAATTTTATTTCTAGGAATAAGTTTGTTATCTTATTGGGACCATGTGTTCTTCAGAGCCTGCCCTGTGCCCTCACATAGGAGAATCCACATTGATTCATTCCCAGAGCATGAACTTTGAACACTCATATTATTTTCATAAAACTTAACTCTGTTTTTTTCTCTCCTCTCCCTTTTCCCCTGCACCATCCAGCTATATCCAGCCTCAGAGTCAAAACAGGAATAAATGGAAAACACATTGAAAAGAGGATTATGTCCATATGGAGGAGAATTGACATCCATTTCCAGACTGGGAAGACCGTGCTACGCCAGCCAGTTTTGCCTTTGGTTATCCACCTAAGGTGCCTGTGCAGGTGAGTGCCTGAGCACCCAAGGAAAGGAGGGACACTTTGGGAAGTGTCTCAGCAGAATGGGTTGGTCAGCCTCACAAATCTCTACTCAAATCCATCCTTTCTGTGGTCACAGTCTGGGAAGGATTTCAGTTCTCGTCCCATCTCCCTGACTGCTCTGTCAGGTTGGATCATGGTAAGGTAATGAGAAACCAGCTCGAGATTCCTGGCTCTTGGCTGGGCCATTGTCACTTCACTGTGACATGAGCAGTGCTCAGGAGATGTGAGGCCACGTCTGAGTGAGCTTGATTTCTCCTGATATCGATAAAACTCAGCCCCAGCCTTGAGTAGGTCCCAGCTGAATTGCAGCTGTGACTCAGAAAGTGATGTAAGAAAGCAGGGAGAGGAGAAAGAAGAAACTGTTCAAACCTCAGTTTTGTCCATCTTCAGGAGTGGTTTGGAACAGGGAGCTGACATCTGTTTGGAACAAATGCCACGTACTGTCCCTCCAATCCCACCTTCCACAACAAGTCAGTCCTGATTATCAGTGTAGATGTGGTGCTGAAATCTGGTCCTGAACTATGAAATTTGCTCTATAACGTTTTGTGATTCCCAGGATGAAAATTGTCCAAGCACAGTCCTCATCCCACAACTTTCCTTGGAAATTATCCTCAACCCTCACATCGTACTGAGGGATGGAAAACATAGAGAGATCTCTGAAGCCAGCAAGATCAGGGCAGGAGCCCAGATTTCTCCTCTCCGAGCCTCAGCTGCCCAAAAGGTTGATAAATACCAAAATGGCTATTTTGACGGTGAGAAATCCATAAAAAAAACCCTCCTGGAACTGTAGAAATGTGAAAACCCTTTGCTGTAATAGTAGCAGAGTGCTGAGAATCAGGCAGGATTGTGCCCACAGCTCAGTTAAAAAAAAAAATAAATCCAGATTAATGGGCATAATCAAGCCTGACATTGAGTAAGAGGGAAGAACGAGTAATCAGATCCCAACTTAGCTGATGCTGGCATTACTGGGAGCCTGGGGCACAGTCCAAGGATAAAAACATAATGTCTTATCTAAGCAAGGAGTCATTTGTGCACCACTGGTTACAACATGTTCTTAAAAGGGGAAAGAAGGAAAAGGAAAATATGGCACATGAAATTATTTTATTCCCCAGAAACGATAAGAAAGTAAAGCTAGAAGTTCCTACACCCACTCTTTATAGAGGAAAAGCCTATCTAGAGTTAACCCGTTGGAATGTCCACTGTAAAACACTAGGAGATGAAAAAAATATTTTTAAAAAAGTGAAATGGGGATTAAATCAAATTAGTATAATGAAGACACTTAAAAACTCAGATTTTGGAATATTTCTTGCTATTTGGAGATTGCTGGGATCCATGGGGCCAGCCTGCTCCTCGGTTCAGTGAGAGTTCAGGCAGTCTGGCAATCCCACCCTTTTGGCCAAGGCTCCTTTTCTGGCAACACGTCTCCCTGTTTCTCAAGACTCTTCTTTTCCTCCAGATTCAACAGGATGTTGACCTGGATCTCTCAGAACAGCTCACGGAGAGGAAAGATCCTGTGACACAAAACAACGTCACTGGAGAGGGAACTGTAATGTCAGGGAGGGCATCTGGAAGATCAAAGTGGGAATAAACCAATCACTCCAAGCTGTATGGCTTTGCATGGCTGAGTTTTATTTCCAGTCTTTTGAAGCACAGCTCTTGAGTCTTAACAAGGAAAGAACTTTTGTGTAAATCAAAAAAGCTCGTTCCTGTAAAATTCAGTAAATTAAAAACAAAACAAAAACCAGACCAAACGCCACAGGCCTGAGGGGGAAAAACTGGAGTTGAATTTCCATGATACGGACCTTTCCCAGAAAAGCCAGGCACGGGTCAGCGTGAAATGAAACACCACACGTCTGCAAGGGAGTCTGCCCGGTTCCTCCCAGCCTGTTCCATTTTCATCCTTTGCCATTGTTTGAAACCTTCCATGATGACAACTCTCAACCACAGTTCAGCTCTTCCCCAGATGGAGCTCTGGGACACTGGGGCTGCCTGGAGTTGGGAGGAAGACACAGGTGAGAGGGATGGAGGGTGGTGGGTGGAAGTCACCTCCTCCACCTTGCCTTTGCCTATGGAGCAGGGTGAAACCATGTGTACAGCTGGAATGAAGCCTCATTTTCCCCTTCCAGCAGCATCTCAAGGTGTGACCCAGTGTGAGCGCTGTGGTGTCTCACAGAAATGACTCAGGTTCTCAATGCTGATCTGTCTTGATGATCTTCAGCCAGTGGGACATGGATTTATTGTCCTCATGAGCCTCAAGTGACACCATTTGCTCTTTCCCCAAGGGCCAGTAGGCAAGCAAGGTGGCAACTGGCAATTGGACGTGACCACTGCTCTGCCCTGGGAGAGTGACACATGTGTGCGATGGCCTCTCCTCAGCCCTTCTCAAAATGTTTGTGCAGGAACAGCCATAAATCCGGCTCTATTGACCCGAAGATGCAATCCAAGGCGTTTGAGTCTAGGCCTTATCTACATCACCTTATCAGGAGCGAGGGAGCGAGATGCACCCTGGGAAGGGAGGGGACTGCGCCAGAGGGATCGGCCTCGTCCCTTCTGTCCTGGCACGGGGAGGGGACTGCGGGCAGAGCTGGGTAATGATTTGTCATCGCAAGGACCGGGGTGTCTCTCTTTGCAGAGGAAACCTTGGCCGTGATTGACAGCAGGGCTGTTTCTGCCGCTTCCCTCACTGTTGTCAAGTAATAATGAAGCTTTGTCAGTCCATCATGGACATGGATATGCCAGATTATGTCGACTCCTTGGACTCCTCTTATACCATGCTGGAGTTCGACAACCTCCGCGTGCTCCCCAATAACACCGGTGAGGTTTTTATTCGTTTCCTCTTGAATAAGCTCCGCTATCTTTGTTATAAAGCTGGATGCTGAGGAAAGGCTGGTGGGAGGTGTGGGGCAAAGGGTGGAAGGGGTAATATTTAAGCAGCTGACCTGTCAACCTCTGTTGCATCCGTGGTTATGCTTGGGCTGAAACGCGACCCCTTCGCTTGCCGGTCCCATTTTGGGTTATTCTTTTCGTTGGTGGGCTGAGCATCATGCCCTGAAGAGCCCACCAGGTTTTGCAGATGTTGGTAGAGGTCTTCATGGAATTTCCCTGGGTTTGTCCCCCTGTATTGCTTGTGAGAGGAGTTATTACCAATATTTCTCGTTAAAATGTGTGTTTCATTTCGGTACATGGCTTCGGTTGATATTTAATCCTCGGGAAAACATGTTGTCCCAAATGGCATTTGTCTGTGAGCGCGTGTCCCGTTTAAGCTGGTCCCAGGGACTTGGACTGAGAAGCAATAACCAAATCCTTACTAGCCTTACGTTGTTTTTCTGGCTGCCAAGATGGTCCAACAGTTTTTAGGGCACAAAAGGACTTAGCTGGGAGGTGGGAGC
Organism: Edolisoma coerulescens; assembly: GCA_013397115.1. Taxonomy (NCBI): domain Eukaryota; kingdom Metazoa; phylum Chordata; class Aves; order Passeriformes; family Campephagidae; genus Edolisoma; species Edolisoma coerulescens. The sequence goes on from VWZW01005771.1 coordinate 1,787,252, forward strand.
GTTTATATGCCAAGACTTCCGCTTCATTCGCAGGAATAAGGCGCTTTGTGTGGTATTCAATTTTTTTGCAGTCAAAAGTACTCTGACATAAAGTGAACACCATTCTGTGAAATCAGCTGCTCACTGTGTAAAAACAAAGGGCATTTTGGTCATATTGCATGAAATCAATCGTGCAACTGAATGAGATTCCAATGTTAGTGATCCCTGTGGAGAGTTTTGGCAGCCTTTTCTTTTAATTTGTTAAGGAGCTTAGTGAAATTAAGATGGGATTTTCGCATTTGCTCCTTAACTGGCTCATCAAAAGAAATCAGAGTTTCAGTAGGGCTATCACCTACAATATAAAATTATTAGAGTTATTATTGTGGGGCATGGAGGGAGGTCAGGAGACAAGTAAAGTTAAAAGGCCCGAAGAAACCTGAACTTAAAGCTGACTTCTGTAAAGCTCTAGTTGTCCCCAAATCAGGGATTTTCAATATATATGATTTTTGTCAGCTCCAGATAGACTGGATCTTATTCTTGCAGAAAGGTTTCCGTCTCCCATCCTACTCCAGAAATGTTATTTAACACAGATGTTTTGCTTTGTCACTTCCCGTTGAACAACAAGATATTTTTCACTTTTTGAAGCGGCACAAATTTCCTCAAAATCCGATATAATTTTGCAAACGAACCACCAACGCCTGTTTGGGCTCTCTGTTGATTCACGCAGTGGAACTGACAGGTTGAGTTTTTTTCTGAACTTTATCGAGCTCGGTATTGTGTTATTTGTTTAGCTGTTAATGACTAACCAGCTCTCTCGGGAAGTAGCTGCTTTGAAATTAGCCTGTTTGTCTTGGGTAAGTGTCCTTTTCTACAGTTTGTAAAAATAACTTCAAAAAAGGCCTGAAATGGCCATGCATGGAAATCTGTTGCTGTCCAGCTGAGTTCAGTCCCCTGAGGTAACTCAAATTTCCTTGTCGCTTCATAAATATTTTAAAATTTGTTAGAATCAAGAAACAATCTCATTTTAGGTATTTTTCACAATTATACTGGATTTTTTAAGATTGTTTATATCTTTCCTAAGACTCATCTGTATTTTCCCTACTAAATGATGGCAGCTTTGCCCTCTATAAACACCAACAGGAAGGGATGCAATATTTATTTTAATGGACTCAGCGCAGTTTCTCACCTTCTGAACAGCTCCAAAAGTGAAAATTGGAATATTTTCAAATAAGGTCATGCTTTCTTGAAACCAACTCTTTCCTTCTTCAGAACATTGTACCATCCAAATTTTGGGTGGAATAATTTTGTGGAGCACTTCCTTTGCTTAGATGCTTCTTCAGGAAGCTGCTATCATTCTGAGATTTGGCCAGACATGTATTTTGGATCTTCCACCTTCAAATAGCCCACAGTTTGCCAAATGTTTTAAGATTAATTCAAAATAAAGACTAGAACACTTTATGGGAGTGATATAAAAAATATTCTGGTTTAAATAGAAAGACTGGCAAAAGGAAAGGAGCAAAAATCACCGCTATATCTGTCTTTCCCTTGTGAAATATGTGTTGCAGCAGCAGAAATTTTCCCATTCTGTACAGATTTGTTTCCTTTACCTTGGCTGGCACTACAAGCCATATTCTCAGGATTTTTTGTGTGGTTAATGCCCATTTCCTCGCGCTCTTGTCAGAGTTGTCTCATTGTGGTTAAGATACGAAGCATTATTGCAGTGCAGCCCCAATTCTTCCATTGAGAGTCAGGGAGCGCTTCCTCCCAGGGTGGTGCTCCTTGTCCTGCCTCAGCCCCCACACACCACACTGATCCTTGGGACTTCGGCACAAGGTTGGTGAAACTTTTCCCAGCCCCGCTGGAGTCTGACCCAGTTCAGACCATGCAAAAGCCACCAGAGATGTTTTGGCAGTGATTTAGCATCCCTCGAGCTGCAGGCGTGCCTGGAACAGCTCTGGCCGTTCTGGTTGGCCCCTTCATCGTCATTCCTGAAGGATTTATCATCACTAAATCACAGCTATGTTTCGTATCTCAGAAACCTTTCTATTTGCTAAAAGCTGGTGTAGAAAGAGGCCAACCTGCACGTGGCCAGGGTTTAAACCCCCTCCTGCCCTACATTTGTGTGTACAGGTTTCGCAATGCTGGCTTTGGCACGGAGTTTGACTCTGTGTGTTCAACCCACACTGGTGATCTCTTCACGTTGTAGCCCAGCACATGTAATTTGGGGATTTGTTAACTGCAAATTATGTGCGCCAAAACTTGGATTTCCGAGTAGATGAAAGCCACCCTGGCATATGTTACAAGACAATTCTCTTTTACAATGTGCATCTAGAAGAGCTGTAGCCAGTAGTGGAACTGAAAGGAAAAGCAGTGCAGGGGTCAGGTACCATGAGAACATCCTCAGTGTCATTTCTTATCACTGTAAAACTGGCATTCATTTCAGCCCTGGTTAGGCAATGATTTACACACACAGGCAGTAGGTACCAGAAATTTGTGTGCATTTCAGTTGTGAGCTTGGCTGACCCCAAAGCAGGGGAAGCCTCTGGGATGCTCTTCTCAGCATTAGGTAGCTCCCAGTCTGCACACTTATTATATATAACTCACAAAAAATGGTCAACACTTCAGATATTTCTGCCAGTGAACCTTGGGGAGGCCCCAGTGAGGAGCCTGGCCACAAGCAGAGCCTCAGCTCAGCTCAGAGCCACACAAAGTCAAGATGAGTTGTGCTCTCTTCCTGGAGAGCAAAATCAAGTGCATCTCCCCAGTGGAAATTTCAGAGGCACCGTGGCACAGCTCAGGAGCTATTCAGGTTATTGCCTTGTGTCAGGCATGGATGGAGTACACGAAGCAGATTGCTCAGGCAGGGGGACTGTGCTGCCAGGGATCCTGGCTTTGCTCTGCCTTTCCTCGCAGAGATCAGTCCAGGAAAAACCCAAATACTGGGCAGGTTTGAAAGCTGTGTTGAAAGAATCTTCTGATGCCCGTGATATCTATTGTGCTTTGCTCTTCTCTGAGCTAATTCTCATTTGGGACCCGTCATTAGCTGATGACAGGATTTTGTAATTAAAATTTATCATCCTAATTAACGTGTATTCTGGCTTAGGGCTTTCCATTTATTTATTTCTTTTTAAATTTCTGTTAACGTTCAGCCAACTCAGCTGAAAAGGACACGTGGCTCCCTCCCAGGGTTTGAACTTTTAGCTGTGGAACTGCCCTAGCACAGAACCACACAGCTCACTGGTGGTTTGTTTGTGCTTCCATGGATACAAGCGAGGGCAAAATTTGGTTTGCTAATTTCCACAGGCCCTCACACACGCAGTGCTGATGGTTCCTCCTCCAGTAACACCTGGTTTAGGGCCAGATTATTAATTCCTTCCTTATAGCAGTGAGCAGATTCTCACCTCCTACTCACACACAGGAAAAAAAAAAGGTTTTTTTCTGGTGACTAAACACTTTCCAGCATCAGGAATGTTTTGCAGTCTGGACCTAGCTGACGGTGAAGGGTCCATTGGAGACCTAAACTGTTTGACCTTGGCTCGATTCCTCTGAGCTCTATAGAAAGCATGAGTGGAGTGAAGAGGAAATTGGCTGCCTTATCTTTATTTTGGTTGTGCAAATTTTAAAAACAGAATCCAACACACTCGGTGCATTTGTTTATGGTCATGTGCTCCTTCAAAAAATGGATGGAACAACAGATGCCCAAATGTTCTACAGTTACCCTCAAAGGAATATTCTGTACAGTTCATTTAATACTGAGTTATTAAGTAAAATAAAATCAAGAATCATTGCAAAAAAATCCCCCTAAAAATCAACCTAAATTGCCATTAAACACCTCTGACACAGACAATGTTCTCAAAGGACCTAAGTGTCACTTCCTGACAAACGTCAGAGCTGGGAGCATCTTACACAGATGTGTAAGATTTGCCAGAAGAGGCAAATCTCAAATCCTGTCATTATGACCTAAGAACGATTTTGATGCTGTCATTCTTGCTCCCATCTTGTTATAACCCACTTATTTACTCATCCATACACCAGAAAGTGAATATGGACCAAAAGGGTTATTTTAGAGGATGAGAGGAAGTCTGAACTTTGCATTAGTGAAGTCTTAGCTAAAAATGTCTTAGTCTCAGCCTCAGCTAAGAAACTTCCCAGTTTTTTAAAAACTAAAGCTTTGTTGGCTTTGTTATTTTTTGGGGGGGGTTTGATTACAATTTTCCTTGCACAGCAAATATTTTCACTGTAAATTTTTGAAGTGTATTCACACATAAAAATAACCTTCCCTTACTCTCTCTGTATATGTACCCAGATTACCCAGAGCTATTTTTATGCATTATGGATTAGAAAACTCTCTCCAGGCAGATCAGATGGCAATTCCTCCCCTTTGAGTAGTTTCCTTTGAGAAACTGCTAAGCTGAGCTTTCCCCATCTCTGCAGCGAGGATGTCTCCTCCCGGAGACGCGTCAGGGTGTGCCTTGTCCCATGGACTTTTCCGAGGTCACTGGAGCACGAGATGGGCTCCCCTGGAGCACAGAACATGCTCCCAGAGGTCTGATAAATTCATAACACCGTCCTGCAGGGAGAGCCCAGGTCAGGCTCTGCAAACAGATGGGGAGATACAAACACTGTCAGCTGCCTCTTCGCAAGGGTCTCCTGTTTCTTCCTCCCCCAAGCTGTGCCTCAAATTAGGAGGATTAAGAGGGCAGCGAGTCTGGTGGTTAGGGCTGAGGGAGAGGTTCCAAGGGGAGCTTTCAGCAGTGTGTACACACAGGGCAGGCAGGGGAAGGGCTATTCCTGCCCCAAATGAGTGGGTGCAAACGGAGGACGTGAGAGAGGGCATTCATATGACCTAATTTTGGGTCCCTAATTTAGAAGTCTGATCTTCCTGCACACCTCCGTTGCTTTCTAGTGGAAAGCAATGAGCCTCTTCAGAGGGAATTTCAGAGCAGGGAGCAGACTTAGAGCTAAAGGGATCCCTGTGGGAGCTGCTGTCTCTGCCTTCCACCTGCAGAGGAACTCCCAAGAAGAGTCTTTTATCTTCAGCACCGCTGTTGTGGGCATGAAATAAAGGATGAAGTACCTCATCCTTCCTGCCTCTGTTGTTTCTTCTCTGCATTCTATTTAATCAAGTTAATGATATCTTTTCCAATTTTCTTCTGTGGACACGAGCTTTGAACCACATTCTCCAGGTATCTCATTCAGGAGGTGGCTCCCCATCCCTCAAAAACTTAAAACTCACATCCAGATGAGGTTTCTTTACATATCTCCAGGAAAGTAATGATAATTGATAAATTCTCAGGAGCAGCTTGGGTTATGCAGCTTGAAATCTCTCTGATCACTGAAGTGAAGGAAAACATCGATACCAGAAGCAAAGGAGCTGAGCTTGGGGAAGAGCATGACCATAAATTCTGAGGTTTCCATCACAGGGGGGTCTAACTGTCCCTGTTCTCTGCCCGCAGAGACCATCGCAGCCGAGTCAGCAAACACCAACCTGCTCCCCAACGGTGTCAACTCCCTGTGCTCCATCTGCGGGGACCGGGCCACTGGCAAACACTATGGGGCCTCCAGCTGCGACGGCTGCAAAGGCTTCTTCAGGAGGAGCGTCCGCAAGAACCACGTCTACTCCTGCAGGTACCAGGATTTTGGCAATTGATAAATGCAATTTATGGGCACAGGAAATTATTTGGGGTGGGGGTCGGGGGTTCTTATCTCAAATGCCAAGTTGCCATGCCATGAAGGTCAGCAGTAGGACTGCAGTTTGGTTTACCAGGAGTAAATTCAGTCCTATCTCTAAACTCAGCCCTATCTCCTCTTGGACCCTGAGACCTTCTGTGGCACTGAGCAATGCATTGAGTGAACTCACCATCACTGCTTTCCCCACGGTGCAAATCGAGGGAAACTCATAGACCTAAGAATCACAGAATTAACTAGGTTGGAAAAGACCTTTGAGGTCCTCAAGTCTGGCCTAAAACCTGAGGTTTGGCTGATGTATAAAATACATAAATACAGACTCTGAGTATGGAGTGACACCATGACCTCAAGCCCAGCAAGGGAAAGTCAAGATGGCAAAGGACCAAAGCTCCAGAGATTTCATCTTTCTTGCTTTTCCTGGTAAAAAACAACAGGCATCCAAGAATCTGTCACTTCCAAAGCCCTCTCACAGCTTCTCTGTTCTTGTTTTGAAATACAATAAATGATGTACACTGACTTATCAGTGATGATTTTATGAACATTCTGAGAAATAAGTGTGGACCAGAGATGATTCACATCCACTTTGGCACACAGGTATACATTTGAGAGAGGTTTTTTGCCAGGAGGAGGCTATAAATTATAAAGCTGCTATCTTGATTGACAAATTATGAAAAACTATGTTTATTTTAGCACAGGAGAAAGTGGAAAGAAATCCCAAACCTGAATACACTTAAGCCCTTCATCTCTAGTTAAAACCTGGAAGTTTTCTTTCTGTTCCAAAGCTTTTTCTCCTCTAAGGGCATTCCAAATTTTTCCAATGCAAGTCACTCTACTCGTTCAAAATATCCCTGGTGCCCTGATCATTCTAGGGCACACCAGCCATGAAAGAGACCTGAGGTGACAGCAGTGTCCACCCACAGAGTGCCCATCCCATGAACTGTGGGATTCTTGCAGGAGGAGATGACAACCACTACTGGTTTCTTTGAAATTTCAGCTGTCTCCTGGGAGCAGAGCTGTTGCCTCTCCCCAGGAATCCATGAATCTCTGTGATATTTGGCAGCTCAGGGAAGATTCACGGCATCGAAGCCAAGCTTGCGTGCAAGTCCTTATTTGGTGAGCTCAGCCCAGCTCCGAGCTCTGCTTATCGTAGACGTGAATTCCTCTGAAAGTCTTGGGCCTTTGTACCTTTGGCTTTTTACCAGTCTGGGAAAGTGCCTCAGCTTTTACAACCTGATGGTCCCGGAGCAACCCACGTCATCTCCTCTCTGCAGGGAAGATTCCTCTCCCTCTGTTTCACCCACCCTGGGGAGAGCTGCCGAGCCTGCGTGGGCCACCCCTGGAACAGCACAAGGGTTCCTAAATCCTCATTGAAAGGAGGAGGAATTAGGAGGCCACGGGCCTCAGAACAAGGCCACAGACCCAAAGGGCTTGTGGCCCATAAAGCAGCTTATTCTACGCAAATCGTAAGATAATTAACGAGTGAAATCAGACAAAGCCCAACGCCAAACACCCAAAAACTGTCTGGAAGTGGGAGATGGAGTTCCTACTGAGCCCAACTTGAGTCACAGTCATGTTTTCACAGCCAAAACCATCCCAGTCCCTGCAGGGTGGGTGGTCTGAAGCCGCTGTGCTCCCAGCTGGCAGGAGCGGCGGTGGGGAAGAGGAGGAGCTGGGCCAAGCCGATGTGGATTCAATCCATTTCTTGCAAACCTTTGTCTCTTCTCTAGGGTCGTGCAGTGTGGAGCTCAGGGAGGTCTGGGGCTGGATTTGGGGCTGGATTTGGGGCTGCTCAGGGTGAGTGGGTTGCAGATGCCAGGCTGATTGCTTCATGTTGTATTTTCCATGTCCTCCCAGGTTCAACCGACAGTGTGTGATAGACAAAGACAAGAGGAACCAGTGCAGGTACTGCAGGCTGAAGAAGTGCTTCAGAGCTGGCATGAAGAAAGAAGGTAGGTGCAAAGAGACATTTCAAACATGCCAGCTGCTGTTTCGGGCCCTGTTCCCACTGCAGAGCATGGTGGGGAGCAGCAGCAGCACTGGCTGGAGAGATGATGATTGTGTGTCACAGTGAGAGATCTTTCGTTGCAGCTGAAAGCCCCATTTGCTGTTTTATCCCAATTTCAATGAGATCTCAGTGACATTATTCACCCATCCTCTGAGGCTGGTCTTTTTGGGATATTTTAGTCCCGAGAAAAGGGGTGAGCTTCCTCAGGGCTTATTTGGTCTCTAAGTGCTTTACAATAGCAATTTCCTCTCTCCATATCCACTGGTGTGACTCCTAATCCCAACTGTGCCAATCTCAGTGAGGATCTGCCACCTTCAAAATCATAAATGCCATCAGTTTGCTGCTTCAGGTGGTGTGGTTGGCTCGGCTGATGCTCACGTAGCTGCGTGCAAGCGCAAGGTACAGCCTGAGTACAGTGCCTTGAGAAGCAAGAGCCCGTCCTCCGTGGCACAGGGCACACGGGCAGAGCTCCTGGAGCACAGTGACTCATGTGTCCCCCAAAGGTGACTCATGTACCCCAACAGGGAACATGAGTCAGAGCCAAACCCTTCGGTCGTGCTGCTGGTTATAGTGTGACCATGGAGCCACCACTAGCACCAGCACTGAAGGGCCAATCCCATCTTGGCCAACACCTTTTGTTGCACTTCTCATTGGCTATATTGAGAAGGAGACGGAGAGCTGTAGGTTTGGGAGCCAGTGACCATCAGGATGTGCTGTTTCTAAAGGAAATACTGTTATAGTGCCTAATGCTCAGCAGCAGAAAACCCATTCCTGCTAACTTGTGCCTACATCCAGCTTCCCTGGGGAAGTCTGGGGTATATCACAGCATTTCTGGTCTCTGATCATCCAGTTCTACCCACTGGGAGAGTGTGGATGATCCTGTTTTACTGTGATTGTCCTTGTCCACTGAGTGCTTGACAAACTGGGGGCCCAACCAACCCGAGGTGTAGGTTTTTGGGTGATGGCTTCAACACTCCTCACCCTTCATTTGTGCTGTTTCCCAACCCATTGGCAGCTAAAAGACGAGGGAGGTAGAAAGGAGCTTGAAAGTTTCTTTCCATGTCACCAAGTTCACCCAAGGGGTGAAATCGTGGTCCCACTGAAACCAAGGGGAAATTTGCCATAGATTTCTGGTAATTCATAAGATTTTACTGGTGATGAAATGATCTTTCTGACGTTCTGACCATATGTTTTCCTGGAGAAGAGGGGTGTCTTGAAAATTGGCATAAGTCATGGATGAAGCAAAAATGCCAGCTGGTTTAATTTAGGAGAAATGGAGTAAATAGAGCAGATGGAAAAATAAATAGAGCTCAGATTAATAAAGACCAAATTGAAGCTGATCTGGTCACCTCTGGATGGGATAAAGCAAATTGCTAATGCAGCAAACTGCACTGCTTGAAAAGGTTGGAATCTGGTTATCAGATCTATTCTTTGAGCTGAAGCATGATTTTTATTGTTTTTTATGGTAAAAGTTATAAAACCTTGGCTCATGCCTCCATCACTGAGTGCAGCTTGATGGAAGATGACTCACTTCAAGTTCCACATCGTCACATTCCTTGAAACTTTTTTATGAGTGCAGTCAGGTTGTGCGCTCGGAAAACGCTCCTGAGTTTGGTAGGGAAGATTTTAAAGCACCTTGAGCAACTGCTGTGCAGAAATGAGCTTAGCTGACCAGAGCTCTATCCCAAGCCCATGTGCGGAACTGGGAAAGAGATGTTCTTGCACAATTGTGTGCACAAAAAGAACACAGCTATTTGCTTTTGGGTGGTTCTAGATTAATATTAAACAGTATTGCGAAGCCTTAGGGAAAAGGAGAAGCCATGTCTTGGACAGAGCACCACTGGAGCGTACAAATATTTGTGCAAAATCTTTTGGAGCGTGCAGCAGTTCATGTTGGGAGGTGGCAGCGGTGGCATCCGCACTCGCCGTGCTCTGTGTCCCAGCACTGGCACAACCCTCTCTCCCTGGCACATTCCTTTTGGGCCAGCCCTTATAATGGCAATCAGAGTTTCCAGGGTGTGGCAATAGCATTATTTATCCACAGCAGAGGGGAAGAAGCTGGAAATCCTTTTCCCAGGCTGGCTGTGACAGTACACCTGGGGTGGGGTCATCTGGGCTGTGTCACCCTCGCCCCACTGACCCACTGCTCAGTGTCTGTGTGCACAGCCTTGGAGAACTTGCTGTTCCCTGGCAAAACTCACTGATAAACGAGAATTTTGGATCCAGAGGGATTTTTTTGTTGTTGTTCCAATCTTCCCGTGTTGAAAGACAAGATGTGACATGTTTGGATTTTTCTTTTTCTCTCTCTATTTTTTTTTTTTTGTCCCTTTTGGAAAGAATTCTAGTGGATAAGGAATTACAAGGAACTGTGTTGCCTGGCAGAAGGAAAAAAAGAAAAAGCCATGTGATACAAACACCTGAGTAGCTTTAAACTGTGTTGGGGAGGTTTAGGTTGGATATTAGTGAAAGGTTCTTCCCCCAGAGGGTGGCAGGGCACTGAACAGGCTCCCCAGGGAATGGTGGAGAAAATTACCAGTAGGATCTTTAGATTGCCTTGTTTGTACAGACTGAATTCGATCCTACTTTCAAAAAGGACCAAGACTGCCCCACACAAGAGTCCCACAACTCCAGGCTTGTGCTCCGAGATGGGATCCAAGTTCCACCAGCACTAATGAGAGCAGGGAAGGGACAAAACTTGAGTCTTGTGGAAAGCCCAGTTCCCAGATTTCCTAGAAAATAGCTCATTCAGAATCACTCTTATCCCAATTGCGTTTTTGGTATCAATAATTCACTTTAACAACAACCATTAAAGCTAGGATGAGGGGAGAGGGAAAGCCTTGCTGGAACACAAACCCCTTTAGTGTCCTAAAACATCTCTATGATCAGGATTTCCAATTTTTACAGGAGATTCACTCCTTTATTCTTGTTTTGTGGCTAAGGCTGCGGCTGTGCCAGAGGCTGGTGAGGATGTTTTGGGGATGTTCTGGCTGTTCCCCCTGATTTTCTCTGTTGGCTCAGAAGGTTCAATTTCTATTGTCTTGCACAATGCTACCAGACAGGTTTTTGGTCACTGCAGCATCTGTGGTTGAGGAGAACACCAGGTACTTAAACACCCAAAGAAAACAGCAGGAGGCTATTTTTAGCATCTCCCTGAGGTCATGCTTAACCTCGAATAAATCAGCAGGGTGTGATTTCTCGAGTGAGCCAGGTCATCTCCTCACAGGGAGCTGAGTGCTTGAAAACCTGGAAGCCTTTTGAAATGCCAGCACTGCACTGTCAGGGTTCAGTTTGCTGGTGGGAAAAGAAAAGAGGGGTTAATATTTAACCTCTCATCCCCTTCAAAGCAATTTATGAATGCACATGAACTTCTTTAGTTTTATGCAGAAGTAAAAAGAATTGTTGTATCACTCACTGCTGCAACACAGTGGGAGGGTTTGAGGCTTTTCTTTATTTATTGTTGTGAAATTGGACAGGTTTATAGGACAGTTTTATTAGTGCTTCACAGGGCCTCTATCTTGTTTCATACCTTTTGTTTGCACATCTCTTTTGCCAGCTTTCAGAAGGCTGGGACTGCAGTTTATTGCAAAGAAGGATGGAAAAGATAAAGGATCTTCTCTACCTTCAATAGTCATAAATCGGCCCACAAGCCCATGAAAGGATTAAATGTAGGTGTACCACAGGGATTTATTTGTGAATAAAACACACCACACCTACAAAATCTGAAGTAGCTCAGGGAAAAAGGATTGTTTGTGGATATAAATTAATCAGGCAGCAGGAGGAGTAAATCTGTCGGTGAAGACAGGAACACTGTGAGCACCGGTGAGTGCACCACGCAGGGACCTCCCTCCTCCTGCTCTCTCTGTGCCATTTATCACCACATCTCCAACTCCACCAGCATTAACTGGGGCTGGTTTTAGTGGAATAAGGATGGAAACAGTAATTCCCGTGTAGGCAGAGTTTGAACCTCTGCAGCTGCTGTGGAAAGTTCTGGTTTGCTGCTCCCAGCCAGCACCTGTGCCCCATTTATTGGACTCCCTGGAGGTTCCTCATCCCAGGCTCTGGCCCTGTGTGGCAAGGCAGCAAGGACAAATAGTTTGGGAAGCAGGGGCTTGTTGCAATCCCACAAACATGGTGCTGTTTGCCCGGAGCTGGAGGCAGAGGGTCCAGCCTTGCTCTGAGTGACAAAACCCTTGCGAGGCTCCCCTGCGTCACACGGAGAATGTGTTTGTTTTCCATCCTCTTCCCACAGCCAGGACATGCCGTAGCCAGGGACAATTCCCCGGAGGGAGACACAGCCATCGTGCTGCCCTCTCTCCCCTTTCCCTGTGGGAAAGCCCGGCTTGAGGCCACACTGTCCCTGGCCAGCACCATCCTGGGGACTCACAGCTGCTGACGTCCCTTCTTGGGGGATGTGGTGGCTCTTCGTGGTGTTTACAGGCTTTGGGAATGTGCAGATGACAGGATGAGAGAAGGGAAAAGAACAGTGAGCAAAGCTTTTGCCAGGCACTTCTGGAAATAGCAGCCCCTGGGAGACAGAGGGATCCAGCAGTGGGTTTTTAGTCCTTCCTGCAGGTTTGTTGAGTTTCATTGGCAGCAAAGCCAAGATCACACCTGAGCCCAGCATCCCCAGGGCCAGCACGTCCCTCGAGCACTCCCCTGCCTCACCAGGAGTGACCCGTCCCTTCCCTTTTACAAACACAATAAATACAGCAATATAATCACTGCAGAGTAATAGATTAATTTTTGTGGCAGGTGAAACATTAACTCCCCTTTGTATCTAATTCCATCACGTCTTGGGTACTTTCAGTGACAACACCCAGATCACCTTGAGAAAGTTGGTCTGTACCATCCGCTCACGCTGGAAGATTGAGCTTATCAGAGCATGAGGGAAGCACTGAAATATGTGCCATAAAAAGACTCTCAGGGGGAAAAACAGGCTGAGGCTTCTTAAAGGAGTCTGTTGTGGGGACCAGGTCTGCCTGGGACTGTGGGATTTACATAAAATCAGATGTGTAACTGGGCTGGAAAGGCAAAACTTGTACCTTTTGTTGTAAGTAGGTAGAGAGCCCTACTCTGAGAGCATGTGGGGGAGCACCTGATGTAAATCCAGGTGTAGAAGCTTGGATGGGGATTCTCCAGAATAGCCAGTGATGACACAGGTTGGGTCAGGCTTGTTTCACCTGAGTGCTGGATGCTGCCTCTCACCTTTCTGGTGGAGCAGTAAAACCCCTGAAGGGTCAAGATTGTGGTTCCTATAATCACCTTCACCCTCAGGCTTCAGGGAGGGGTCCCTGGCTGACCCCCCTCATGCATAGGGCAACTTATGCTGCTTTCTAAAGAGGGTTAGCAGAGCCTCCCAAAAGCTGTGGTTGGTTTTTCTCTAGATTGATGACAAATTGCCTCTCTGTGGTGTCCATGGCCTCAAAACACGCCAGGAATGTGTTTGTGTGTGGCACTTTTCATCCAGCCCCTTGCAGGCAAGGCTGGCTCTGAGGTACAAAGTCAGATGCCCACAAGCTGATCCTGACTGACAGCAAGGCTGAGCCCCAGATCTCAGAAAATAAACACTGCACTCCTGTCGATAAGGGGAAACATTGATTTTTGTCACTGCTGCTTGTTTTCTGCCCTTTCACTTTGTTGGCCCCTCATCAGAGGCTGGTTAGGAAAACAGAGCAGTGGTTGCACATGAGCTGGCAAAAAAATCCACCTTCCCTCAAATCGTGCAAAGCAGTGCCCACGATTTTCCTTTGTATGGATTCCCAGGGATGCCTGAAGTGGCCACCTAAAAACAGAGACTAGACAGAATAAGGGAATAAAAGTAGGTATTTATTTGAAAGGCCTTCAAAGGTACACCCTGAGGAGCCAAAGGCTACATCCAAAAAAAGGACCCCAAGATGGACACGAGTCACGAGTTCTTCACACTTTAACAGGTTTGGTTCATTTGCATATCAGCATAAACTCGGCAATTAAAACTTTAGCTAATGATGTAATTTCTCCAAGCTTACCCCCCCCCCTTCTCAAGATGTTGGTTTACACATTTTGGGCCTAGGACAGGCTGGGTGTCCTTGGAGCAAACCTGGAGAGGCTTTGTTATGTCGATCTTAGCATGAGAGAGCAGAAGTGAACAGGCTACAAGAAACTACTGGGCAGTGCAGGATTTGGAAAATGTAAAAGTTAAAACCTAAGGCATCACCAGGGATGAGCCCTGTGCAAAGAGTGATGCTCTAAAACAAGACCCAGCAGCGAGGCAAAGACTTGAAGGAAGGATGGCAAAATAACTCTGCTGACTCTGCAGACAAAAAAAAAAAAAAAACATTGCTGGAAAAATCTTCTCCAGTGGCCACTTTTGAGACAAACCCACAGTGTTCTACACCCAAGGGGTTAAAGCACAGAGTGAGCCGTGCTTTGGCAGCTCTGTTTGAGTCATTCCCCTGAAATGAAAGGAAAGGAGTCTGGGATTGCTGGATGGAGGAGGAGGGATGCACTGCACTATCACCACATGCTAAATCTTCCTGCTCCCTCTGCTTTAAAGACCTGACAAGTGCCTTTCCAAGCTGTTTGTAGCCAAGGTCTGTGAGCTGCCAGGGAAACACTGAGTCCGTGTTCAGGCTCCTTCCCCCAGCCCCGAGCTGCTGGACAGAGGCAAGAGGGCTTGGGGGAGAAACCAACCCTGGAAGCAGGTTGGGTTGAGTCTAAATTCTCCTTTTTTTCTCTGCTGCTGTGTCACTCGATGTCTGCAGTGGAGGTGAGTCAGCTCTTGGAGACCGTGTTGCAAAAATAAGCTGCTGAAGTGTAATCCATCCCTTCTGTTCCCTGTGCAGGGCTGATGGAGCATGAGGCTGGATGTGGCTGGTGCTTCAGGGAAAAGGATGGTTTAAAGGGTGGAATGGGCCTCAAAAATCAGAGGGTTTTTTGCAATTCACCATGGCATATCCATACCTCTCTGTCAGAAAAGAGCCTGGGCTAATCTTTGCTCTGCTCTGGTCCCTGCAGTGTGTCCAGGGTCTGTGGTGCTGCTGTTGTGACCAGCTCAGGACACTGAGATGGTTTCCAGCAGGGCTGGTGACAAACCCTGGCTTGGTGTTGTCTTTATCTATCACTGCTGTCAGGGTTTCAGCTCACTGAAATCAGATGGGCAACACTGAGGGAATGGTTTTAAGGGGGAATCAGTGGATTTAAGCTCCCTTTCTATTGCAGCTTCCTTCATGGAGTGACTCTTTCTGTGTCCCATGGGTGGTGATGTCCCCTGGGATCACCACCTGTGACTCTTCAGGGGCAGGGGACACTCCAAAGCTGCTCCAAGGTGGGATTAGGGGATGATTTTCCAGCACTGCCATGAGATGAGGTGCAGCCCCAGGAGCACCCTGCTGTATCAGGAGCTCAGCAGAGGAGCCCTCAGTGCAGCCATGGCAGAAAGGGTACCAGAGGCCAGGGCTCCAGCAGTGTGGGGGCACTGCCAGGGGGAAAGAGGTGACACCAATCTGTAAATTCCCCCAGAGCTGCATCAAACCCAGTGGGACCAGCTAACACCCCATGGATCTTGCTCTGACTCCCAAATGGCCTCATCTCCCTCTTGTGCTTGGTCTCCTCCCTCTGAAGTGGCCTTTTTCCCTCCCCCAGAGCCTGTTTATTCCAACATCCAACAGGAGTGCAGGGTCTTGCAGGAGCAAAGCCCCATCCACCCCTGTTTAGGGACCACAGGGAGCAGCAGCCATGGGTTGGGGGGGAAATTCTCACTGACACAAGCACTGGGGGTTTCTCACTGACACAAGCACTGGGGGTTTCTCACTGACACAAGCACTGCTCTTTCTCGTTTCAGCCGTGCAGAACGAGCGTGACAGGATCAGCATCCGCAGGAGCAGCTACGAGGACAACGGCTCTCTCTCCATCAACGTCCTCACTCAGGCTGAGGCCATGGCACAGCAGGTAGGACACGTGGGGACAGCCCTCCAAACGGGTCCGTGGCCCTCAGCAATTCCAGCCTGCTAAAGCAACCAGGGCTGGATGTTTTTTCTGCCCTTGGATGGCTCCTGCACAAACCCACAGGGAAGAAAATGCAATATATCCAAAAGCAGACAGGAAAAATCCATTATCAAGGCAATGGAGCAGATGCAGCCTTTGGTGGGAGATACAAAGCTGAAATTTCAAGGGCTGAGGGATGTTGCAGAGGTTCCCCTATTCCCCCAGCCTAAATTGTTGCTGCACCCCTAAAGTCCCACTGCATTCACACGGAATTTTATCCTTCCTTGCTGCGCTCCCTGTCCTGCTCCGAACATAACGTTCCCGTCATGGTTGATTGTATCTTTCCTCGTAACTTCTTTATCAGGATAACAATTTTAGGGCAGAAAAATAACGTGAATAAATCTGCTGGGCTTCAGCTGATGCTGATTGCTTTTTTATTTCATGCCACACCATAAATTTCACCCTGAGAGTCCTTTAAATTCTTATGCAAATACTCTTTCTCCACTGGAACACACAGCCCAGATGTTGCACATTACATGCAGCAATGAGTCCACTTCCTTTTCAAAAATTATGATTTTTTTAACCCTCTCCTTGCCACCCAGCCCTTTAGAGATCAGAAAGGGAGTTTTGTGTCCCTGACAGCAACTTGGAGGAGAAAGGCTGGATGCATTCCATGCGTTTGGCTGGCCGGGGTGATTGATGGGGAGCTGAGCCACGGTGCTGCTGGCTCCAGCTGGGAATGGGAACGTTGATTTTGTCCCGAGCCAGCCCGGAGGGTGGGGATGGAGGTGGAGGAGGGCTGGGTGTGTTGGGACTGAGCACCACCTCGTGGAAGCTGCTCCATGGGCTGTGAGTCGGCCACAGCCGAGCACGAGTGTCCAACCCCAGCGGGAACATCTCGGGGGCTGATGGGATGAATCGCTGCTGTGGAGGGTGATAAAACAGCACTGATCTGGCCCAAACACAGCGGGATGGTTTCCCTTTCAGTATTTATCCCTGAGCCCCGTGCACGGCACAGACATTGCCATGAAGAAGGTGGCCACCATCAACGACGTGTGCGAGTCCATGAAGCAGCAGCTCCTGGTGCTGGTGGAATGGGCAAAATACATCCCGGCCTTTTGTGAGCTCCCCCTTGACGACCAGGTACAAACACAAATGGTTCTTCCCTGCAAACCCCCTGCCTTTGGAAGGAATTCCCAGCTGGACCTTTCAGCAGGAAAATCTGGCAGTAACATACAGGGCACCCTATGCAGAGCCATAAACAGCAGGAGAGAAAGAGGAATAAAGGCTGAGGGACCAATTAAAGATAACTTCAGTAGCCAAAGTCCCTCAAAATATAGAGTTGGTCACTCCAGCCTGCAAAAGATGCAGGCAAAAATTCTGATTTTGCCTTTACTGGTACCTAATAATTGAATATAGAATCTCTTTATTTCCTGAGAACTCAAATTACTCAATCCCCTTTGCTCTTTTAGTTAAAAACAGCTTCTCGTTTAGTTTGCCACGAATGTAGCACTTCTCAAAGTGAGCATACACCGATATTTTCCAGCCCTGAAAAGAACTTTTATCTGTAGATCTGCTAGATCTAAGCAAACACCAAATGGGGCTTAATTAAACAGCAACAGCTCAGCACTCTGTTCCCTGCTTTTCAGATATAATCTTGTCTCTTTCTCCTGTGCCACCTCCAGGTTGCCTTGCTCAGAGCCCACGCAGGGGAACATCTGCTCCTCGGGGTAGCCAAGAGGTCCATCCCCTACACTGATTTCCTGCTCTTAGGTAAAGTAGTGAAACACACTCCTGCTTTGGTCATTCACCCCTCCCAAGCCATTCCCAAGCATTCTGCATCCCTGAAACCCCCTCTGCACTCCTGGGCGTGGGCTGCACATCTGGGTGGAGACTCAGTGCTGGAGAGGAGAGTAAAAAGGAGCGAGTAAATTCACTGGGATTTTTGTAACTGTTCCCTCACTGCTTTGAAACTGTGGATGAGAAACCCCCAGTATTTACTGGGTTGCCTTGTTTTTGTACTTGAAGTTGCCAAGGCACAAGCAATGAGGTATTTAGGTGTGGATACTTAAAAACTTAGCAGAAATGTCTATTAAAAATTACAGTGCAAATAGGTGTTTCCTTTGCATGGAGCTCTCTGCCACCACAGGTGGGATTGTTCTTGGAAAAATGAGAATACTGACTCTGAGAGGCTCACACTAAAGAAAAGAGAGAGGGATAAATTTGCTTAAGAAAAGGAAACCAAAAATAAAGATGAAACCCTGCTCACAAACAGATGCTCGATGTAACAGAGAGCAGAGCAGAGCATGGAGCAGGCTGTGTGCACAATGTGGGTGCACTGATGTGTGGTTGAGATAATTAAGGACCAGGGGATGAGATCCAGGGCTTGCTTTTCACTCATGGATAGATTATAAAGCTGCAGACTGGAAATTGCTGCAAATGGCACTGGGACTATCGGGCCACACTCCTTGAGGGAACTGCTGGGTGAGAGCAGAGCTAGAGGCAAAATTGATGGGGAATTTCTCTTGTCTTCCCAGGGAATGATTTCATCATCCCAATGCACTGCCCAGAACTGGAAATTGCCCGTGTGGCCACCAGAATCTTGGACGAGTTGGTGAAGCCCTTGCGGGACATCCAGATCGATGACAATGAGTACGCCTGCCTTAAAGCCATCATCTTCTTTGACCCAGGTGAGATTCCTCCTGCCTGCCAAATGTGGGGCTGACAAAGGAGTTGGGGGCTCTCCAAAAACCAGGAGAAACCCCTTGGAAGCAGCTTTACATCTCATCCTGCCCGTGCTGGAATGAGCAATACTCAGTAGTGCAGTTTTAAGTCAGAAGTGACCTGTTCCTGAGTGTTTTACTCTTTAGCAAGTATGAACTGCAGCCAGGCTGATGTGCAGGCCCTGAAGGAGTTTGGCTGCTTCAGGAGCTTGGCTTTGGGAAAGCCCATCAGCCTGAAGTGCAGGAGATGCCCATTAAGGACATGCGTGCCTGTATTAATTATGGATCAGCAAAGTGAGCCAAACGAGCAGCAGTGTGGAGCATCCATCAGGGCCCAGAGGGCACCATCAAAAACCACAGGGAGCTGGGCTGCTCAGAGTGCCCAGAAATATCAGAGACCTGCTAATGGATCTTGCTGGAAGCCAGCAGTGACCCAGAGCAGGGCTGATCCACAGGGTGGGGAACAGGGAAACACAGAGGAAAACCACAGCTCGTTTTGGAGCTTTGCTGTGTCTCATTCCAGTAGCACAGGGGGTTCTGCCTCAGCCCAGGTTCCAGTGTGTACCTCCCTGGAGCTCAGGGAAAACATGGGAGGACAATCCCAAACCCAGACAATACCCTTTAGTCTTTTAGCATGGAGAAATCAGAATATCTGCCATTAATTATTGGGGTTTTTTGCTGTATTCACTGGTTCAAAATCAAGATCCAGGAGTTTTAGGAACACCATGAACTTTGGCTCACCAAAGCCTGCTGTGAGCAGATTAAGGGTGCTTTCATCAAATTGATTTTGACAAATCACCTCCTCAGCTGATCAGAGTCTCCAAGCAGATTTAGATCAATGTGACAATGAGGTCCTGAGGTTTCAGGTGGAAGGAGGAAGTGTGAAGCTCCCCAGAAGTGAAATTCATCCATGTTAACAAGCAGGAATGTCCTCAGAGCTTCATGCTGACATACAGTCATTCGTTAACCACTTTATCTAATCTCTTGGCACTAAATCCCAAAAATGTGGTGCCTGTGGATTCTTTGCAGACAGTGAAGGAAATGGTGCAGTGATCCAGAAATCTCAGGTTTGGATAACAGCAGAGGTAGGAGTGGGAGGCTGGGAATCCCAGCACTTCACCCGACCCAGGGGCACATTTATTTGCTTAAGCAAAGCTGGACCAGTGGTCCTTGAATAAAAGGACTGACCACAGGTCAAAGACGGGAGAGCAAGACAAGAACCTGGTGCTGCAGCGAGTGCAATCACAACATGCAGGCACTAAAACTGCTTGCATTAAGTGGTGGTAGTTGTGACTCAGAGTTTTCGGGGGAAAATTCCAGGCTGTTTCCTTGGAAGGATAAATGTTTTAACTTCTAAATTTTTCCCCTTTTGTGAATAGCAGTAGGCAGACACATCCATGTGAAGCAAGCTCCTATTTTCTTACTGTTTCCCTTCAAAGTCTCCTCAAATTACTGTTTCTCCTCCAATTACTGTCTCCCCTCCAGCTCCCCTCCCTGTTTCCCTGCTCCCTGTGAGATGGGAAGCAATGGCAGCCCAATCTCTCAGCTGATCTCGGAGACTCTGTCAGAGCATCGCTGCCATCTCATCCTTGTCCCTGCACACAGCCTGCCTGACAGGGCAACATTTCATCCCACAGGCCAGCAATTAACTCCATTTTCCCCTCTCCCAGACTGCAAAGGCCTGAGTGAGCCCGGCAAGGTGAAGAATATGCGCTTCCAGGTGCAGGTGAACCTGGAGGATTACATCAACGACCGCCAGTACGACTCCCGGGGCCGCTTCAGCGACATCCTGCTGCTGCTGCCGCCCCTGCAGAGCATCACCTGGCAGATGATCGAGCAGGTGCAGTTTGTGAAGCTCTTTGGTGTGGCCAGGATTGACAGCTTGCTGCAGGAGATGCTGCTGGGAGGTATGGGCCCCATACTCAAAGCTGGGTTATCTCAAAGCTGTTATAGGGCTTTGGGTTTGTGTCTTCTGGGGGATGTATAGGAGGGAGGACAGGGGGAAATGGTTTTAAACTGAAAGAGAAAAGGTTTAGGTGGGGTATTGGGAAAGAATTCTTTGTTGTGAGGGTGGTGAGGCCCTGGCACAGGGTGCCCAGAGAAGCTGTGGCTGCCCCTGGATCCCTGGAAGTGTCCAAGGCCAGGCTGGATGGGGCTTGGAGCAATCTGGTCCAGTGGGTGGCATCCCTGCCCATGGCAGGGGGTTGAAACTGCATGATCTTTAAGATCCTTTCCAACCAAAGCCATTTAATGAATTGTAGCTTGAAGGGTCCATCCCACTCCAGTCCAATCTCAGAGCAACTCTTTCCAGCGTAGCTCTGGAAATCTGGTGAGATTTACAGCAAAGGATCCACTCTGTGGTGTGGCTCTCGACTTAGGCCTCCGACTTGACTGAGGCAGTTTGAGGAAGACAAGACATCTTTTGTTAGAAAAGTGCAAAAGTTACAACTTTACGGGAAACCCAGATAAGAGCAGCACTGGGGACACACACCCAGTGCAGCTGGAGAGCCGCTGAAACCCCAGACATCCCAGGAGGCTGCTCCTGCACAGTGAGAGGCTGAGAGCAAAGAGGAAGGAAGCTCAGACGAGCCATTAACCTTCACCCACAGAGATCCTCTACATCCTCTGGATGAAAAAGATTTAGCCCAGAGCATCTGGCTTGTCGGGAACTATGTGAGGAATGATGTCTCTTCCCACTTGCACTTGCAGGAACCACTGCTGATCTCCAGTACCAGTCAGCACCTCCCAACCTCAACCTGGAGCCGCTGCCAGGACACGTCCTGCAAAGCAACATGAGCTCTGTCATCCACGCTGCTCCAGACCGTATGTGCCCCTTTTTATATTCTTTACAGCCCATTTTTACATTATTTACGGCCCATTTTTACATCATTAGTGTCAGCAGAGCCACAGGATTGGGCAGGAGACACAGTTCAGAAAAAAAGAAGTTTATTTAAGTAAATTTAATGCAAGTTCTTTAAGTTTATTGAAGTAAATTTAAGTTTAGTTAAGTTCTTTAAGTTTATTTATAGGAGTTGAAGTGTTACACTGGAATCAGAGCTCTCAGTCCCCCCAGCTGACTCCTTTCCATGATTCCAAAGTCAGGATTTTTAATGGCAGTGTGACCCAGGGGGGTTTTGAGATGTTACTAAAACATTACAAGATTGAAAAAAACCCCCAAGAAATCAAGACTGGGATGGATGTGGCAGCACTGGGAGGTGCCACAAAAAAAGACTGAGGGTAATTTGTGGCAGGAGTTCCCAGTGATTGTTGCCAAACAACAGGACCTGAATCCAGGTCCATCTTCACCCACGCTGGGCACTGCTGGGGTGTGGGTTAAGGCATTTATCCTCTGTAGGACTGTGCTATAAAAAAAAGGAAGTAGAACAGGAGTTGGAATTGAACAACCAGGGCCATGTAATCACAGTGTCCTGCACTCACCGTGTCCCTCCCTCTGCCAGTTACAATCATGTACCTCCCGGAGTGTATTTTGCTGTTTCTCAGCTGTATAAGTGTTGGCATCGTTGCATTGCATTTTAGGTGGCTTTTATTTAGTTTTTAAGCCCCTTTCCAGCAAACGAGATTAGAGAACTGCTGTGCTCTGTAAACGAGGTACAGTGGGGCTGCAGCTTGAGCTCTCCTCTGACAAGGAGATGAAGGATTGAAAAGCAGTTGGGGGCATTTCCCCAGTGCAAAATACTGAGACGAACTGGACCATGTCTGTCAGTCCACCCTGTGCCTCCTCACAAACCAGGAAAGAAGGATGTGCCGGGATCCCCCAAGCTCCTGCTCCTCGTTTTGTAGGATGGTTTGCTGATTTCTATGGAGCAGCATCCAAGTCCACGTTAATTCTGTTTCTTTTCTCTCCCACAGCATCTCCCGAGACATCCCTTCCATCTCCTTCTGCCAGCACAGGCAGTGAAGACTATAAACTAGGCTCTAGCGCAGGGCCCAGCGCCGTAGTGCAGCTCCTGCCTCAGACAGTGATCCCCAAGCAGGAGATTTTATAGGGAGAGGAGGAAGGAGAAGCCGGGAGCCATGTGGAAAGCGTGCTGAAAGTGAAACGGGCCCTTTCTCTTTGCAGAGGCAAAGCACAGCACCCCGCTGCCTGCAGCTGGGTCCATCGCTCCCACCCTTCCCCGGCCGTGAGCCAAGCGCCAGGGGCAGCCTGCAGAGGAGCCTCGCCTCGGAATTCCCAGCACCACCAACCCCCTGGGATTGGGGTTCACACCCTCCTCAGTAGGGCCAGGACTGTCAGCTCTTCGGGGCAGGGCTCCTCGGTGTGTCTGTGATCAGTGCTCGGTGCCACCGTGACCCTTTCAGAGCCTCCGGCCGCTTTCTCCATCCATCCCAGTGCCTTGCACAGCTCCTGGTACCCCTTCATGCACACAGCACAGCCTGAATTGGGGTGAAAAGGTCTATTCCCATCACAAATTTAATTAATTACACTCCTTATTGCTCCTGTGGCACGTTCAGCTTTAGGAAGAATCGTCATAACCTTCAGCAGGCCAAGGCCTTCTTATTCCACCCAGAGAGCCTTGTTCCTGTAGAGCAGCCAGCATTTAACACTGGCCAGTTCTTATTTATGACCAGGAATGCCAGCATTTTGCTATTTTCCATAATTTCCAGTGTATCCAGAGTCGAGTCCAGTTGACGGACTCGACCTTGTGAGCACATCTAACACACGACAGCAGCAAAGATCTCTGCCCCTCACCTTGGCTGCTGCTCTGGTAAACCCCCAAATCAAGGCTGACTTATCCCAACCCCTGCTTTGCATCTTCTGCAAACTTCTACTGAGAACTTTTTTTGGAAGAAGCAACACTCTCAACCAAAAATGCCCCAAGATGCCTTTTCTCAGTACACAGAGGTGGTTTTGCTGCAGTTTTGTATTTCTTTGTAATGTCTGCAATGCGGCTCTAAATTAGCCAAGAAAAGGCACAGGCAGGGCTGTGAGCCACTTTTTATAACAAGAGTTTGTATTTAAAACAAGACGCTCCTGCCTTAATGTAAAATTGAATCAGCAGTTCAACAACAAATTAAATAAGCCCAGTGATGACTCCACAGCCTCAGGAGTTCCCAAAGCGCAGTCGTGCCACGGAGTTGATTGGAATGAATGGGACCTTATTAAAAAGCAAATTACCAGATTTCCACAACACTTCAGCTCATTTGTACACCATCCTCTGTCAAACAGCCACTGGGGGACCACGAGTGGCCGTCCTGAGCACTGGGACACGACGGAGAATCCCTAGTTCTGACCCTCTGCACAAATTCCCAACCCTCCCCTCCCTGGTCATGGCAAACCCGAGATGGTGGAGCCCAGAGGGGCTTTGGGGAGCACCTGGAGCTGCTCAGCTGGAGGAAACACAATCCCTCCACTGAAAGGGAAGTTGGGAAGAGCATCCGCACTTCCAGCAGCAGGGGAATTTCAGCGTCTCCATTCTGCAGCACCAGAGAGAGCTGGAAACCATCGGAGAGCGGCTCAGATTTCACCTGGATCAGAATGTTTTATTTTTCTCCTGCCCCTGATGAATTTGATCTGACATTTTATGCTGATAAGTCTGATTTGAAACAGCTCTATCTGGAGAGCAGGTTCCACTGCAGGCATTCCTGCTGCATGACAGATGCAACTGTTCAGAGCCAGCATTGCTTCCAGTGCCTCCAGCAGCTCCATTCCATTCCTCTTCCAGACATTAAATGTACATTTATACTCATTAATGGTAAGAAAATAAATCTATGGGGGAAATAAATTTCATATTCTCGTATTTCATAGGGACAGTTTGCCTTTTTTTCTTGAATTCAAAACCAAGTTTCCAAGGTTCTCCACTGATTTCTCTAACACAAATATCTATTTTTCATAAAAAAGAATCACCTCTGGCTGCAAAGCTTGGCTTTCACTGGGTACTGATGGAATTCGCAAACTAGGAAAATCAAGTTGTCCAGGCACCAGCAGATATCAGACTCAGCCCCCAGTGTTCAGCTGCTCTGCTGAAGGTCTGCAGCCAGAATAATTTACTGTATAAAGGCCCAAAATGGAGAGTTTTGCTGTGAATCTTCCTGGCTTCCCTATCTCAAACCCCACTCTAAATTAAACCAATATTCTTATGCAAACACACCTTGGAAGTGGCTTTTTTATGGGATTTATTGGAATCATGATTTTGTTAATAAAACAGGTTCAAAGCCATCATTTAAAAATATTTCCCTTGTCAGGTGCCAGCTGCTTATCAGAATGAGGCACCTCAGGCAAGAAAGTCTTAAATATTTCTAAATTATCCCTTTTCTTGCCAATTCTAATATTTGGCATCTTTACCATTGATTCCAGGTCTAATATTAACTTTATGCTGCACTATAATATAACGAGAAATTGCAGAAATATTTTGGAGGTGCAAAGTTTCACTTCTGTTATTAAAAAACTCAGCCTGTGCTTGCTTTGATGCCTGCTGGATAATTTCCAGGGCTCTGGCTGGGGATGACAAGAGTGAAGTGCAGGATAGGAGCAGATGTGCTACTGGAATACAGGCAGGGAAAAAAAATTAAGACAGTCAGAACAGAAAAAACCACGACTAAGTGAAAAAAGCAAAATAAAAAATGAACAATCTTGTCAAGGAAGAAGCACCAACTCACATTAAAACATGAAGTGCATCACATGAATTCACCTGTAACCCTGTTCAGAAGAAAAAAAAATATATATATATACAGAACCAATGCTGGTGCACTTCATTTTTAGTGTTATTAACAGATTGCAGAATCATTTTACAGCCCAATTTCTGTATTTCAAACCCCCTTAAGCCACCTTCTTCCTCCAATAGCATTAGAATTAAACACATTCACATGTGGAGCTGGAGCCAACAGAAAGAAGCAGAAAAGTTGTTGAAATTTAATACTTCTGCACAGGACAGGCATAAAGAAATCCATAAATGAATTCTTGCTAAATCCAAGACTTCAGAAAGGATTCCTGGACCAATATTGACATTACTACCAGAAATTAAACAAGAAAATAAAACGGAGATAAATTGGCAGGATCCATCTGCAGGGATGTCTGCTCCCTCTGGAGACTAAACAAACTCTTCCCTAAAACACATAAACACAGCCCAGCCCAGCTGCTGTGCCACACAAACACCATCAAACCATGAACCTGCCCCAAAATAGCAGCAGCACTGGCACCAACTCTGTGTTCATGGATCTGGAGCTCTTTTCTCCATAGAAACAGCAGAGTTAAGTGTGATATAGACCCAGAAAATATCTCAAAGTATTTTTTAGCATTACTGCAAAGGGGAAATGAGCAGCTTTGAGTCTCTCCATCCTTTACTGGCATTTGTTCCTCCTCCCCCTTGTTGGGGCGGACACTCCCAACCTGCTGCTCTCCAGACTCAGAACTGTCTTTCCTCCTGAAGCTGCAGAAACAGAGGAAAAAATCCAACATTTGAATAGAGAAACTGGGGAGTCCAAACCTGTTTTTATCCCAAATTCCTTGGAATTGCAAAGAGGTAAGTTTTCAGATTGGAAGTGTTTTCCCACTCACCTCAGACCGACAGGGTGGGAACAAGATGAGCTTTAAGTCCCTTCCAATGTAAATCATTCCATGGTTCTATAATAAAATAAGCAGCTACACCAGAGGATGAAGAAAAGGGGATGCCCAAGAAGAGTTAAAGAGTGTAGCTTAAAATTCTTAATAAGCAGAGGAGCCTCTTTAATTTGGAGCACCATCACCTGTTAATTAATATAAATATTAATTAATCACAAACCAAAGGACTCAAGACCATTTCCCTGAAGCTGCTTCAATCTAAATATATGTGGGAAAAAAAAGTGACACGTAGAGAAGTTAATCAACTAAGACTTCAATTCATTAGTTTATTCTTTTTTACATTAAAAAAAAAAAATTACAACGTAAGGATTTGAAAAGCCGAGTAAACCGGATTTCACACGCACACATTTGCCAAGTCACAGGGTTCAACCACCTGGAGTGATATTTTCTGATTTTCCCATTGAACAATATACACAGTAAGAGCCTCAGGACAAAGCCAGACACCTTTTTTCCCCCCACCCCCCAATCTTTAAGGTGTGCAACTGAATATGCACAGAATTCTGTGCAGCTTCCAGCTTTCCCCTCAGTTTTGTTCATTGGACTGCAATTCCAGTGGATTTCCACCTAGGAAGTCTCCAGCATTCCACACCAGCACTCCACACCAGCACCACCACCCTCCCCAAGCAAAGTGAAAATACCCCAAAGTATTGCACGGTTTTGTTCGCAGGGCCACAGACAAGAAATGGATCCCTCAGTACCTTCAGCCACCCCATGGAACAGAAGCTGATGGAGCTGGAACCAGGATGCCACAAAGAGATGGAGAAGCAGGGCACTGACAAAGGAAACAGCTCCTGCAGTGCACAAAGGGTGGAATGCAGGGCTCTGAACTGCTCGAGGTGGGACAGGGCACCAGTGCCACTGGCTGAGCAAAAGCAAGAACAGGACAATTTTAAGGCAAGTCCCAAAACAGGGAGCTATTTACTTTCTAGGCACGATTTCAAGCTATGCATCAAGGCTCCTGCTTTATCCTTTATATTGTCAGTAATTTATAGGTTAACAATAATACAAAAAATAGTCTAAATGTAATTTTTAAAGAATCAACTTTTAGCTGGATTTTTATTACTTGCAGCTTGTATTTCATTACTTGCAGATTTACGAACATTTTTTAGCACTACTGTTGTTTGTCAGGCCCACATAAAGCAGTTCTAGATCTATATTGCTCTCATTTCTTCAAAGTAGTTTTGGTTGGAAATGGTTAAATTCAGAAGAACTCGCTCTATTGCAGATGTTTCTACATTTAAGATGTGTTGTACTTGAGAAAGGAGGGAAGATGTCTTTGTTCAAGGGATCATTAACAGCTTTCCCTCTATGAAAAGTCTGTACAGTAAAAAAGGGGCAGAGCAAGACCCTACAAGGACAAAGTGTTTGCAGGGAATGACCCCCAATTCCTCCACTCACTGTCACCTCCCACAGCAGGACACTGGTCCCACTCATCCCTGCAGAGCCCACACTTCAGTTCCTCTGGAATCAATGCCTGAGGAATTGGAGATGCACATTCCAGGGCAGGATTTGGCCCCCAGCCAGGTTACAAGTGCTGTTGAGTGAAAATTTAGCCTTTCCCTAAATTCCAGATGGGATGGACACTGCCAAACACAGGCCATGCTGTGGGGTGCCTGGGAAGACGCTGGGCAGGGCTGTGACCAATCCTTGGCATCACCTGCAAATGAGGAATGTGTGGGACACAAAG
The DNA here is from genome assembly GCA_013397115.1 of Edolisoma coerulescens. Lineage (NCBI taxonomy): Eukaryota > Metazoa > Chordata > Aves > Passeriformes > Campephagidae > Edolisoma > Edolisoma coerulescens. Next base: position 1,814,875 of record VWZW01005771.1, read on the forward strand.
GTACAGCTCTGTTTATCAGGACAAGCTGAAAGGGAAATGAGAACTGAACAAAGCACAATTCCCTGAAATCTGGACTGAGAAGGCTGTGTCTCCCTGGAGATCAACTTTCACCAGAATGCTCCTCCTAATGATTGACAGCTGCACCCAAGGACTTAGACTTGTTAGAAAAACACACAGGTAATTCCCCAGACATTTCCCAAATAAAAAGGGTTTAACAAAAAATGGGGAAGTAATCTCAGAAAATAAATTACAGTAGCATGACAACATTTGGCTTCTTTAGTGTGACCACGTGCTTTTCCTCTGGTATCCTGCTGTGAAGATCATGGCAGATCCAGTTTCTGTCTCGGAATTAATGAGATGTCTGTGACAATAAACGTAGAAAACTCTGCTTGCTACAAGCAAATGTCTGATATCAGTTTCACCTGGTCACAGATTATATGTAGACAGCCTTCTCTGGCCCCAAAATAAATATTATATAGGATTCTTGCAAGTTCCAGCATATTTAGACTCAAACAGAAAACTCAGGTCCTCCTTTCTTTCCTCGCAGTAGAAGTCGCCTGATCCGAAATCCTGCGAAAGGGTTGATCCACAGGAGTGAGGGCTGGCCCCCAAAAACAGATTTCATCCCTTCCCAGCGGAGTCTGCGCTCCCACGTTGGCTTTTCACTCTTCAGTCTTTCAATCTCCTGTAAATAAACACAGGCAGGGATGCACTGTTAAGTCCAAAGTTTAGTTTAATCTAATGGTGGCTGTAAAAACTGCGTTCGCATTTTTATTGCATTGTTCCTCAGCTGATTGGCTTCTTACTGTTAATTATTAAGGAAGAAATTAGAAACTGTTTTAGCCCCGTGGGTACAGGGCAGAAGATTTAGAACATAAAATATGTACAAGAAGGGTGAGCTACCTCAACCTCTTTCCCCCCAAGCTAAAAGACAAAAATCCCAGAAAAGCTGATGGATCCACGTGCAACAGTCCTACACTGCAAGTTGTTAGTGAAAGCAGACAATGAGGCTCCTGCTCCACAATTACTGGAGCCAGGATTACTCTCCCAAATGCATTATTTCAATGGTCATTTTTTGTGCTTCCCACTAATGAAGGCTCAATATTTACCAAGTGTTTTGCACTTACTCCTCAGTACAGAAATACACTTTTAAACATGAGAAAATATTGGAACAGTCACAGCATTCAATTTCCTTATGTTTCCAGTCAATTATTCTCTCAAGATGTAACACTGCAGGTCTAAGGGCAAGGGAGCCAAAGGCCCAAACTATGTTTTATCCTCTGATAAAGGGTATCAAAGTGAAGTGAGAGACAGTGATTTTCAGTGTAAACCCGAGAAAAGCAGACACTTTCCATGGCACTCACCAGGGATTTGTGCCAGCTGAGAAGGGAAAGTCAAAACTGAATTCAGAAGCTTTGCATTCTTTGTCATTTAAAACCAAATTACAAAATGTCACAAAAGCAAAAAGTGCAAGAAGTTCTGTTAGAAAGAAACCCCCAATAAACCATTCCAATCTTCCCAACTGTCGAAAATAAAAATGACAAACTATTGAAGTTTTGCAGCTTTCTCCAAAATAAGAGCCTCTCCTCATGCAAATAAAACCACATCCAATCACATCGTCCCAAAATAAATCTTATAGAATACAAAAAAGTCGAGGTTTTTACCGTTTCATCATTGCATATTGAGTGGATTTGGGTGCCAAACATGACTGCAGTGAAAGTGAGAAACAGAAAACCCTCAAGGCACAAGAAGATCATCAGGATCACAGTTACAGGTGGGGAGAAGTCACTGCACTCTGTGAAAATGAGATAGGTAGTTACAAAAACCCCCAAATTATAAAGCAGGTTCTACATGTCTGGCACTTGAAACAATATTTCACAATTAAAACAAACTTCTAATTTTGCAGCAGCTTTATTTGCTGACCAAGGAAATAAAGAATCTTACGGACGTAACAATTCTGGCTTCCTATAAAGCACATGGGAACTATTTCTGCAATCCTGCCTCGGGATTTCAAGGCTATCAAATAAATGTTTGCACATGAGGTGACTGAAGAACTCAGAACTGCACATGTGAGAGCCTCCTGCATGACAGATGCTGTAAAAACCATCTCCACTGTCAGCCCTGACTTGCTGGCTAATAGAGATGTTCCACTTGGCTGTGATTGCTTTATTATTCTTCTTTTAATTCTCCACACAAAGCAATCAGGTTCTGCCTCACACTTCCAGTCACATCTCTGGAGAGCCTCTGATCACCTGATTAACTCAATTATATTTAAACAGGGAAGACACGGGATAGTGCACAGGAAGTGAATGTTTCAAGTAAAAAAAGTTCTAAGATTCCATCCAGTTAATGAAATATTCAGAAAAAAATAAAAATCACACGGAATTCCCTGTTGCTTCATACACCAAAAGAACATATCACCAATCTTCTGCCAAAAGCACAAGACCAGAATGAGCTCTGGCACACTGGAACATTAAGAAATGCAAGCCAGAAGTCTAAATTAAAAAACTGGGATAGTTTAAGGAATTGCTTTTCTGCAGGAGCCTCGCAGTTGGCTCCAGTAATGGAATGAGGGAGAAATTTGTTTAAATTTCAGATGTCATTCCCACAACTGAGGTGGGACACACAAAGGCCAAATTTAGGTGATGTAGTGCTGAGGTGGTTGAGGACCAGCTCAGTTTCCTTCCCACTACAGAGGCAGTAAATTACTACTGTGTGTAAAGGGAGTGAGAATGCCCCTGACAGCCACAGCTCTCACAGAGAATGACTGAAGGAAAGGGGGGGAAAAAAACAAAGAAAGAAAAAGGAGAGTGATGGATAAACAGATCTGAGATGTTTTAAGGACATCACTCAAAAAAGATTGGATTAAAATAGGTGGAATGCTATGACTTTTCCCTAATATCTGCTAGATTATGATAATGAAAATGAAGTGTTTATCTGCTCACCAGTCCACTGCCCTCGGACGCAGGAGAAGAACTGAAACCCACAGAGTATGAGAGCATGAGCTGAAATTAGGGCTATGTACATCTGCAAACAAGAGACAGCATCATTTAATTCACTGTCACTACAGAAACACAGCAGAATGAAGAGAGTTTGAAACAGCAGCACTGCACAAGATTAAAATGAATACGGGTAGAAATATCTTGCAAACCCACCCAACCAAAACAACACAATCGTGTCCTAAAGCCATTACTCACTAAGCACAACCAAAATTGTTATATTCAAGGTAGATTCGGACTAAAACCAAGCTGCTGTTGATGCTCACTTACCGTAAACAGAACAAAGAATCTCTGATTTTTCTCCCCCACACAATTATTCACCCACGGGCAGTGGTGATCCATCTTTCGGATGCATCGCTTGCAAATACTGGAAGAAAGGACAAGAGGCTTCTGTTGAGAAATTGTATTTTAAATGTAGAAACAAGGGCAGCCAGTGGTCACAGGATGATGTGCTGAAATATTTCTTGACAAACTGCAGACAGAACTTGCATTTCTTTATAGAAACTGTTTGTTCCCTCTCACAACTCAGCTTTTGGATGCTCCAAAACTGACTGTGTACATAAAATATTCCTCACAATAAAACACCATCACTGCATAGCCAAACACACAATCAGGCAAATCCAGAACTTCAGACACTTGCGAAGTTCTTTGCTCAGAGCTGAGCAAAGCTTCAGCTCTCTCTAGATTCAGTATTAATAAAACCCTTTCCCTTCTGGAGCAGCTTTTTTAGATAAAATAAATATTTCATGTTTACAGGCTTTCACGTTGTAAATTTTGCTTGTGGATAAGAAAAAGCCCAAGAAATTCACATCTTCAAGAGAAAATTCTAAATTTACGCAATCAAAATCTCAACTAAAGCACGGCTTACAGTGTCAGACCTCGCTTCCTCAACAGAAAACACAAATATTGAAACTACAACCAGCACTTATTGAGTGGCTACTCGTTCATGACCTCTTAAACACTCCTGTTCTCTGCTGGTTCACTCAGTTCCTGCCCAGTTTGGAGTCAAGGCTACATCCACAAAAGTCAAATACTCCAATAACATCTGCCATGCAGCAGCAGAGGGCTCAGTTCTGCAGCCAAATATGAAGAGTTGGACACAAAAAACAAAACAGTTGCAACACGTGTTGAAGTTCTTCATAAATCAATAGCTTGAGGAACGCTGATATTCCATTTTCCCAGCTTTGTACTTATGACAGCCACACAGTCAGTGCTCCAGATTTTCCTGCAGAATACCCAGAATATTAAAGATTTTCACTTCAGCAGTTACCAAGCCAAATAAGCCTAAAAAATGCAGGCACTCCTATTCAAACCCCTTTGTTTTTAACACAGGCTGATTTATGTGTGGTATCCACAAGTGCTGCAGGGACAAACCACGAAGCAAAGCTGGGTGACTGTCACTGGAGAGACAAGAGGGAGGTGTGGGGGGAAATCAATGCTCTGAGGCAGAAAATAATTTGTAAGTCATCACATTTTTACAATTCTAAGGTAATTCAGCAAGAGGCAGAATATTCCACTGTGCAGGTTATGTGGAAGAATCCCAAACAAAGCTACCTTTGCTCTGAGCTATCAAAACCCAGCCCCTACGTTCCCCCTGCCTCCTGTTTTATGGACATAAAAGAGGATTCATCCTCTGCTACAAATGACTTTTTAAATACAGGTGAAAATCCCAATAGCAGATAAACACCACAACCAGTCTCTGGTGCAGGAAAACCAGGTATCACTCAAGAAGAGACATTCAGCAGGCTCCTCAAAAGACTTTCCTTGCTGCCTGCAAGTTCAGCCTCTCATCTATTGAGTACCACAACCACGCAAGGCTCCTGATGTGCCACAGAATCTCTGCCAGTACTCTCAATGCAGTATTAATGTGAAGTGCTGAGTAAAATCCCATCCAGGCTCAATCGAGCTGAACACTGGAGGATGTGAGGTGGGCAGGACTCACTTCTGCTCATTCAGAATTTCTCACAAGCCCACACAGAGCTCAGATATCTGGAACCCTGCCTTCATCCCTGATCTGCCACCAACAGTCTCCCAGCAATGCTTCACGCAGTGGTTCTGCCTTCTTCCTACCCCATCCCTTGTATTTTATTCTTTTTTATGCAGCAGGAGTTTGGGGAAATCCCTCCCTCAGCTGCACCCTTTGTCATTCACCCTACACAAGAGAGAAGCAAACAGAACAGGCACCTGTGGATGGAGGAAGGTCTCTCCTCCAGCCTGGAATTGCTGCTCCATGAATTCAGGCAGGTGCAATTACAGCTCTGAGTGCCAAAGATAACATTCAGAAAGACACAGCTAAAGACTCAAGAGAAATGGGTGTGGATAACAGATATTCCCAGGGAGCTTGATGGAAACATCTCAGTGACTTAATTCAGAGTAACAGTTCCCCACACATAAACACAGGCAACTCAGAACAGGCAGAAATGATGACAGCTGTGCTGCTTCAGTGAAATTGAAACCCCATTCACTCAGGATAGGGCTCTTCCATGTGCTGAAAATGTTAACTGCTGAGTAAAACATCGGTTTAATGTATTTCAGAGATGCTTAGCTGTAAATAAAAGGTTCTTGCTCTTTTCCCCATCACTAATGTGTATTATGAAACTATTTTTCTTCCTTAAAAGAACTTCTGTTGCCGTGTTGCACAACAATTTTCGTAACTGCATCCTAAGAGTCTCTTCTGTTAATAATTTACTACTCAAAACATGCACTGTGGCTTTGAGTGTAAGTATTTCCCAACAGGAACCAACTTCAATTTCCATTTTCAAGTCTTTTCTATCAGCAAATTGCCACTTTGAATACTTGGGACTAGACCATCCTTTTAATGTCCTTGGAATGGGTTTGCAAACCAACAAAAAATTGGCAGCATAATCAAACAAACCCTTTTTCTATTGGGTAAACTCCTGCAGTGATAAATCGAAGGCAAAGATTCAGATTAACAGAAACAAAGACAGTTAAACCAGAAATCCAACTGCTGAGAAAAACATGAGAGCAGCCTCACAAAAGGATACCACAACACTTTCAGGCTCTGGCTTTCCCTTTCAGAGGTTCTGTGGAGCCAGGGATTCACTGAGCAAGCCCCAAAATGCCTCCTCTGCCCTTAGGTAGAACATCTGACAGAATATTTGACCAAAGATTAAAACAATTCATAAGACACACAGAGCTGAATCCCTCAACAGGTGCTTGGGGAAAACAAACCCTTTGAAAATATCAGGTATTTCCTTCATCACAGACATTCTCCATTCTTGCTCTAACAGTAAGTGTTGCTCAAATTCTTGCTATGAAGAAGGTATTTGAGCTCCAGGCTCTTTTTCTGTCATATGGAGAGTTCAACATAAGATGTCTTCACTTAGGGCTCCTTGTAAATTAGCAAATCCTACCAGGACCAAAGATGTGGCAAATGCTTTCCAAAGATACCTGCAAGGTCTCTGTAGGAATCAACCTAAATATGGGATGAAAAAATCAGTGAGATCCAGCCCACGCTCAGCGGGGGCTCCCAGGTGTCCCTTTGTGCAGCACAGGGACACAGAGCCAGGCCATGTGAACACTGCACAGCTCTTCTGCATCCCCAGGGATTTATTTCCACCTTCCATCCTGCCACAGGAGCAGCTGTGCTGCCTCCACCCCCAGCCATCCTCGGGAACACTCCCGAGCTGATAAAGCATCAGCACCACACTCCCTGCACAGGAAGGCAGCCCTGGGATCTGCAGCCCAGCAAAATCCAACCTAAACCACACACAAGCTAACTGGAGATAATTCCATATATCCTATTTATCCCTGGAACTTCTCCCTTCACACTCCAGATACAAAAACCCACTCACAGCTGAGAGGAGAACAAGAGCTCAGTGCCAAGGCTGAGTATTTATAATGGGAGCAGCTTCTCAGCCGTAGCATTTGCACTGAGCGGTGACACACACGAGGCTTTTAATTTAGAACCCACAAAGCTACAGAATCATCTCCGAGTCCTGACAAGACTCTGCTCTGTTCTTTTGACAGGCACCAACTCAAGGATTTCAGTTTAATACTCCTCACAATTCACCACACATCACTCCCCACACCTAGAGAGCCACCAGAAGCATTTGCATCTTTATGTAAGCCCTGATTATGCAGGCACAGCTATTTTCAACTGGCACACAATAAACACCACAAAAGCATTTCCACGGTGCCTGAAACCTCCAAAGATTGAGAATTAAAAATATACATTTCCTATCTCTTCCATAGCATGTTTAGTTCAAATGATCATCGCTTCTGTCCTTATTCAAGTGGATTTTCAATAAGCAGAAGTGCATTTAACAAATTATTCATGCAACTTTGGGAAAATAAGCTGCTAATTCACATATAACTTCAAATGCACTGCAAAAAAGAGATGACACAAAGTAATCATTTAAAACTACTCTGAATTGTGTTAATTTAAGGCTGCAGGAGTAATTTCTTTAAACAGCTCCTCTCAGAAATTTCTGTGAGATTCTTCTCTTTGCCCTGCATTACCCACAGCACAGCACAGTAACTGGAATGATAATATTCATGATAATAATGGAAAAAATATTCACAGATCAAAATTATTTAAGACACCAGAGAACACTTATTTTTATAAAATCTTTGAGTCTCTTACTTCTCTCCCCTCATCCACAATCATTTTTGGCCGTAGTATATGACACTTATAAAATACTCTGCAATGTAGGAATTTGAAAGTTTAGTGGATACCAAAATAAATTTGTGGGGGAAAAAAATGAACAGATAAATTTCAGGAATGTTATTCCATGCCTCCAAATGCAGAACTCTTTAAGGAACTCTGGCATACCTGCAGTGGTGTGCACGCTCAGGTTTGATACTACAGCACTTGGGACATTTGTAGATCACTTCTCCTGGTTTCAGTTGCAAATTATCCATGTATTCTTTAGTGGCATTTCCTTTGGGCACAGCCCCCTGAAATCATTTCAATTAGAGGAGAGAAAGCTTCTTAAATGGCATGAGAGCATTTAAAAATACATTTCATAGACTTCATAGCAGTAACCTCAGGATAATTGCTGAAATAAGTTCATTTATTCAAAGCCATTCCGCTATAAGCCAGAATCAATTCCAAATGAATAAATTACCTCTGCTTGACCTCAAATTCAGCTTTATTTCACCAAGACTCATCTCTGGCCAAGTATTAGCTTAATTCTCATAGAATATCCTGTCACCAGCCGACAGAAATTAAGAGAGAGACACATCTCACCCTGCAGATACAAGCACTGCTCAGCATTTGCTGAGAAGTTACCCTGAATATTTGTTGTGGCATTTGATTATTGGGCCAAGCCATCCACAAAAGTTAAATCAGCAACAACTTGAAAGACGTTATTTCAACTCTCTGAAGCCAGGGTTTAACCACCTGCCCCAAGTTTTTGAGAACTGTCATCCTTTTTTCCTTAAATCTTTAGCTTGGACATTATTAGCATGAACCAGCACTGGCTTCTTTATTGGGCAGCTTCATGGTAAGCAGCTGAAGGAACTGATTCAAAAGAAAAATAATTGATTGGGAAAAGAAATTAATTTTCAGTGATTAGTCCTCTGATCTGGTTATCACATTAGCAGCTGTTTCAACACAATGACGAAGAGGATGGTCAGGATTAACGGGCAGGATTGCTTCTTGCAGTAACAGTATTAATCCTGAGTCTCTTGAGTTCAAAATCTAACTCTGGATTAGTAAGCAGAAAATAATGGACAGCACCACTGTCACCCTGCTCATTTACGGAGGTAAAGCCTTATCTGTGAGAGGAAGTGATTGTGAAATAATCTGGGATGTGACATCCAAGTGCAAGGGCCTTTCTGTACCCACTGCTCCAGGTCAGCACTTCCTTCACACAGGCAGAGCTTTCTCCAGGTCAGCCCAAACCAACTGCAACATTCTACAATTAATTCTCACTCCAAAAATAGCTCATTAAAAAAAAAAACAAAACTGGCAACTTCAGCACTTGACACAGACACCTTAAGAAGTTCTGGGACAAAATTAAGAAGCCAGCAGGAATTCAGATTCCACTGCCAAACACCCCTCTGGTTAGGCAGGGAGTTTTTTGTTATTATGGCCTGGAATAATAAATTTGTGTTGCACAAGACACAACCCAGGTCCTGTCCCAGGTGAGCTCTTTGGCTGAGTGGTGCTTCAAACTTGAACTGGTACTCACAGGGGTACAGAGAGACTTCCCTAAACACTCATGCTGTACTCCTCAAGTGTATTTTGCAATCTGAATGCTCTTACTCAAGTTAATAATTTGATGTAAACATCTCACATTCCCCTATTCACCTGCCACAAGGATGAGAACCTCAGGCCATGCTTTTAAGCATTTTGCTGACAAAAATATGCTCTATTTCAAAAACATCTTTTGCAGTCACAGCCAGCCACCAAAAATCTATTTTTACAGTTACAAGAGTAAATTTAATTCCCATATGTTTTGAGGCAGTTCATTCCTTTCTTCCTTTCATCTTAGTTTCTATCACACAGTCGTGTCTTCCATTCTGGGAGTCAGCAGGAAAGGAACGCAGGAAAAAAGCAGTGACTCATCTCAATTTGGATCATGTTTTACCCATAAAGAACAACACAGGTCTAGAAAGACACCCAGTTTTACCAGCTCGTATTTTTAAGCAATAAATCCTTAAACCATTAAGTCTCTTAGCTGTCACAGTTTGTAGAAGTTGTAATATTTCATCACTGGGTGTGGGCAGAAGTAAACCAAAGACCTAGAAAATCATTAACTACAACACCCTGCTGGGGTTTTGAACACTCCCACAACTTCTCTATATACTGTTACTGTCTCAAAAATCTGGAGAAAATAGATGTTTTTCCCCTCACCCCTCTTTTCCCAGATTTATTCCCTAAAAACAGTAATGGATTTTAGTACAAAATAAACCATTTCATCTCTTGAAGTCTTGAAGAGTAAAAGTCCTAAGAAATGAGCACTTTCAAGACCTCTTACACCTGCACTGCTTCAATGTGTGTTCAGCTGAAATCTCCTTTCCCTCTGACTCCAGAGACAAAAACCCAGGAATCACATGGGATAGTGGTTTTTCCATTATGCCAAAGTGTGCATGAGGTTTTGCAGCACATCCACCTCTAGAACTTCTTCCATGTGCCACAATTGGAAGAAACATTTCAAGAGATGCAACAGGATGAAGGTACAAATTTTGAAAATAAATCTGATGAAAACAGTAGCAAAAATGAGGACAGAGAAGACTAAACTTTATTAGCTTCTTCAGGACCTGGCGTAATATTTTACTGGTTTTTCTTGAGTCTAACACTCCTATAAAAATTTTGTATTGACTGTTCCTTTATGGTTTCATTAATGGAGTAACAGAGGCAGTACAGGTACCATCAAAACCTTGAGCGTTTTGAATCTAATACGTGGATTTCAACTCTAACACTACTTTTCCCAGCAGGAGAAGACTGGTATCATTTCTCCAAACTTCTCTGCAGATGGAGGGGACAATCCAACGCCAAGGAACTCTTGGATACTTACTGGATCAGTCAGCATAGTCCTCAGGTGCGATGACAAAGCCAGCACTGCCAAGCAGTTAAAGAGAACCCCGTTGATCACAGAGTACCAAAAGTCTTTGGAAGGCAGCAACATGACAAAAGTCACTACGAAGTCTGCATAGACCACCAGGAGCCAGGTCATGATGGCACAGACCATGCCACAGCCATCCCGGATGAACCAGACCCTCTCGGCCATGTCGGCCTCCGAGGAGGAGGAGGAGGAGTCGTAGCTGTCATTGTCGGCCAGGAGCGGGTGGTGCTCGACATCGCGGAAACGGTGCCCTGATGACTGCATGGTTTGCTGGCCTCGCCCTGCAGGGAGAAACACACCATCACCATCATCATCATCATCACCATCATCATCATCACCATCATCATCATCACCATCATCATCATCACCATCATCATCAATTATTAATTATTAAGGAAGAAACCGAACACAGGCGGCTCTGGGTTTTCGTTTCTGGGAGATAAAACCTGTCCAATTTCAGAATGGAACTGAGATTCTTTCTGATCGACACCTGAACGATTCTATGACTACACAAAGATCAATATGGAAGAAGGGGGGACATGTTTTAAGGTTTTGTTTTTAAGATTTAGTTTTTATTTCTTATTATTCTACTCTAATGCCATTGGTAATAAATTAGGCTGATTTCCCCAGGTTAAGCCTGTGATGGTAATTGCTGAGTGATCTCTCCTGCCCTTGTCTCAACCCACAAGCCTTGTTTTATATTTTCTCTCCCCTTTCCAGCTGAGGGGAGCCACAGACCAGCTTTGGTGGGTGCCCAGCCAGGGTTAACCCACCACAAACATGCAACTTCAATGCCTGACAAAGGGATTTTAGACTGATTTCATTTCCTTCCCTTCACGCTGTGCCCATAAGCAACTCCTTCTCTTCTGTTAAAAACATAACTTATCTCTTTTATCTCAAACTAGAATGGCAAAGTCTTCGTTAAATTACAGCTCATGTCTCTCTGAAAAGAGCAAATTATGGCACCAGACTGTTGACTTTTCATTCTGCTCCAGTAAGGGAGGGAAGAGCAGAAAGGAAAACCAGGATGGAAATAAAGCTGTTCTAATACATTGCTCACAACAAACAACACAGCAAGTTAGAAAGAAGCTGAATTTGTTGACAAAAATGCAATTGTTTTGGAAAAACCACAAGCCTGTTACAAAGATATATTGGATAACTTATAAAACGGTCTCAGATCAGACCAAACTTAAGGGAAACAAATGGTTGTGGTTAAATTAACATGGCAATGGATTACATGAATCAGATTTTCAAAGAACACATTAATTAATTTAATTTCATGAGAACTCTTTTAGGGCTTTGTTGTCCTTCCAACGTGGAGCAAAAACCAGACTTGAAGCCTTAACAATTCTCATGAGAACAGAATTATTTTCCAGACATCTCTCCAAAGGAAAGATATGGAATGGCCGAACTGAAGCGCTATCAAAAAACAGGAGACAAATTAAAGCTTAAACATTAGGCCTCAAGAATATCCTGCTGCTTTAAAAGTATACTGTGTTCTCAAAATCATATTGATTCATGCTATTAAAGGCCATGTCTGAGAGAAACTTGAAAGCATTTCTATTGATTTATGACAGGCACACAGAGGTCTCCCTTTCCCCCCCTTATTAATGGCAGCCTATTTCTGACTGTAGGGATTATAGCACTGCAATTTCCATCTCAAGACCTTGAATATGGGATTGCTTTGTTCCTCTAGAATGGTCCAAGTGACCATTACCAGGTGAAGAGAGTGGCACTGAGATGGGTTTTGATGAAGCTGTGTTGGTCTAAACCCTTTAGAAACTCTCTATCAGGAATCAGATAAACACATTCTGCCCAGGAAATCCTTCTGATCCTTAAGCTTTGATGTCAGAACCAGGCAGGAGCAATCCAAGAAACCAGAAATGAAAATAAACATATGCAGATGCAGCAGAGAGATGTGAGAGCAACTGCAAAAACAGCTGGGAAGCTCCCAGGACACAGTGAGGTGTCTGAAGGACACATTCTCTGCTTGTGGAACAGAACAAACTGAAATCCAGCTCTGCTGCTTGGATCTATTACAATTCCTAGGAGTTAAATTGTGTTTTCTGTCCACACATTGGGGTTTTTTTGGACAAAAGTCCTTTCTCTCACCAGAATGCAGCTGCTAAGCCAAGGATGAAGTCGTCACACACTAGAAAATACGTTAGGAAAGAATGAACTTCACCTCCCTTAAAAGTAATTCAAGCTTAACTTAAGCTAGATAAAGCCCTCTTTTCATCCACTTCAAATTATCCTAATCTTTCTAAATGTTCATAGTTAAAAGTACAATCTATGCCAATTAAGTCCAATAGCACCCTGGGACATCACCAGCCCTTGTGGTCAAGAAAACTCAGGTTTCATAAAACTCCATAATTAGCAGCTGGAACACGAAGATAACCATGCAAATCAGTTATTACTCCATCAAAAAAGGGCTTATAAAACTTTTAAGGAATGTTTTAAGTATGGAATTGCACAGAATTACTGCATTCATTTTGCTTAAATGTCTTAAAGACAACCAAAAAACTTTTAGCACAATAAAAGAAACTTGAAACAAAACAAATACCTCAAAAATGTTTTGTATGTTATTCTGACATCCTGTCCTGCCTTTGGGCTATCCCAGGCTATTCACATAGTCATGTCTGATGTAATCTGAAAAGACATCACCAACAAACTGATTAGCAAAGCTGCATCAGGAAAATACTGCTAAATACAAATAACCAACATCAGTAGTAGCACTTTGAAACACGCTGCATGCAGCTACAATGAAAAAGTTTGTATTTTATTTAGAAAACCAGGTACTTGAAAGCTTGACATTTTTAGCTGTTAACTTTTGGAAATCACCACATGGCACTTGGAGCAGGATTGCAGCACAGAACCTCGCACTACATTTCTATTTGGGGAAGAGAACAGAAGAGCTGTGGGCCTGAATTGCTGTCTGATTAAAGCTGCCTAAAGAAGTACCTAGGGGTTTTTTTCTTCATTTGTTTTATTCTCTATTTATTTGAAGTAGATTCTGTGACATGGAAATCACTCTTATTTGCAAAGTTAAATTATTATATATTTTGAAAGTAACATAAGGATTCTGACATTGAAGAGCTACAGCAAATACAAAGTCACTTTGTTGAAAAGGAAAGCTGAAAGCAGTTTGTTAGAAACAGACACTCCAAATACAACAGTACTGATGGAGTTCTTCAGGATACATTTTCAAATTTTCCCAGTTCAAGGGGAATTGAAAAGGAGAAGTCTCTTATCTTACTCAGAAACATTCTACTGCACGACTAAAAGGTAATGCAAATGTTTATTATGCACATTTCACAATTATTGAATAGATTGGGTTGGAAGGGACCTCTAAATGTCACCTAGTCCAACCCCCTGCCATGGGCAGGGACACCTCCCACTGTCCCACGTTGCTCCAAACCCCCATCCAACCCGAGCTTGGACATTTCCAGGGATGAGGCATCCACAGATTCTCTGGGCAACCAAAAAACTTCTGATATCAAATCCCAACTGACCCTCTTTTAGTTTAAAACCACTCCCCCTTATCTTCTCTATCACTGCAGAAAGCTGTGAATGCTTTGTGGTTTGCTTTACAAATAAGCTTTTAGACTTTTCTTAAACTTCACAATATTGTGAAATCCACAACCATTAAGTTGTCACTGACGTGGCATTTGGTGGCAGCTGAGCAGAGACACAGGAGCAGACAGGCTGAGTGTCTCACATTAATGTGCAGTGTCACCCACCCGTTAGAGCTGAGGATGACAGGCAATGGAACACGACACACTCAGCCTCTGCGGGTGAAATATTCCAGTCAGAGCAATCAGCTGCAATTGCTCACGGAGCGTTTATTGACAAGACAGGGACGTGATTTCTTCAGTCAGTCCCTAATCCCAACTGCAATCCTGTGCAAAATCTGTGTTTATCACAGCCTCAGCAGTCATTGGTTCATGTGCAAGTGTCCCCTCAGATCAGCTTTGCAAGAATAATGGATTTAGGCATTCTCACGTGATTTCTCCTGTCCTTCTCCTCTCCAGCTGCCCCCACCTCGGTCCCTCCAAGGGAAGAGGATCAATGTTTGAAAGCTCTCCCTTTATGAAGGGCTCAGCAACCCCACTGAGATGCTCACAGCTTTCCTCTACTCTTCATTTATTCACTTCAATGCCTGTCCTAACCAAATTTACTCTTGGTTGCATACTTAGAGTACAAAAGGACAAAGCATTACACTCCACCCTCTAATATGCCAATTTTGACATTTTCCAAATCATTATCTAGCACCAGAAGATAACACTAAATTATTCAATGCTTCGTGCACAATGTCATCTGTTTGCACACGTGGTTATATTAAACCTGACCCAATCCAGTTCCACTCTTAGGTGTTATTTGAAATTCTCAGGTTGGGAATGTGTCACCTCACTGGTACTGAAACTCAGGCCTAAAATGCAGAAATACCATTGGAATAAAAAAAAAACCCCAAACAACTTTTGAAGAAGTTACATTATAAATTCATGATCACCAGAAAGACAGTCCTGTAAAATGACTGGGTTTAGTGGAAGAAGGTTACCCAAGGGCATTAGGAAGACAAATGACACAACGTAACTAAGTGTATCACAAGGCCCCTGAACTCGTAATTACATTCAAAAACCAGGCACTTCAGGGTTAAGAAAAATCCTTTTCACTGCTATTTTTTGGGAAGAATAGAAAAGCATTGTTGGAGGAAAAAAGAAAAGCTTATTTCTCTGTAATTTTTTTTAACAAGTAAGAATTTATATACAGGCTAAAAATCCATCAGCTGTCAAAGCATGACTTTTTTTGGTTGGCTTTTCCTTCAAGCTACACAATGGACAGTTCCTAAGTTTCCTCCCGTTTCAGCGGTAACATAATAAAGAAAATGCCTTTATTTCAACATTTTGGATTGCTCTCAATAGTTGTAAGGGCACCAACACACAATGCACATCAGAATAACAATCCTGCAGCACTTATATACGACGGATTTAAATCCTACCTGGAAGCAGAGCACTGGTGACAAATCAAAATCACCAGTAATGCCCTGTAATCTCCCTAAGAGGTTACAGTATAACCATTAACTCCAGGAACTTCTGAGTTTTAAGTAAACCAAGCAGGCAGACCAGCATCTAATTCCATGGGCAATTTGGACTGGTCACTGCTGACAGACAAATATCCATCAGATAATGTTTGCACAGAGTCACGGCTAATTTAGAAGAATCACCTACTTTTATTACAAATCCAGGCAAGCCAAACTGCAAAGGCATTTCAAAAGTCAACTGTGGCTTGTTTCAATTTTTTTCTAGTGACTGGTCTAGCAGCCACCCTCAGAGCAGGAATCTGGGATGTCCTTAACACAGCACACACAACTCTGGAGAAGAGCAGCTGAAGTAACTTGTGATGGAGACCCATGATACAGCCCTGAAGTGTTATCAGCTTATCCCCAAATCCATCCTCAGTGGCACAGCTCACCACCTCTCCAAATCCCTGCTGCTTTTGCTCTAACTTAGTATATTCTAAGTATTTATCTCTTGAATATCCCATTTATACCTTGCAGCCCTTTCCTTGTGCTGGTCCATGTCTGCTCTCCTGCAGGCACACAGGGACAAATCACAGTGGGAACACAAAATTAATGTGAGACTGATCGTGTGCAACACATTGAAGAGAATATTCACTAAGTATATATTTAACACAGTCAAGTTTCAAGCTACTGTAACAATTCTACTTAAGCCAGACTCGGGAAACACTGGAACTGCTCCTTTCCAGCTTTGAAAAGGGGATGTGCTGCTTCTAAATCATCTCAGACTAAGGGTATATTAGAAGTGCTTCAGCATAAGTATGAAGGTCTTACTGGGAAGTTGATCACCTAATTACTTATGTATTCTTTCAAACTGAAAGAGAAGAAATTTAGTTTTGATATACAGAATGAATTCTTCCCTGTGAGGGTGGTGAGGCCCTGCACAGGTTGCCCAGAGAAGCTGTGATGCCCCATCCCTGAAATTGCTCAAGGCCAGGTTGGACAGAGCTCTGAGCAATCCCATCTAGTTCAAGATGTTCCCACCCCCGGTGGGAACAAGATGATCTTTAAGATCCCTTCCCACCCAAACCATTTCTATGACTTATGCTGGTAGCATCTTTATAAACATCCTCAAAACCCATAAATGAGGATTCACAGTAAAAGAAGTTATTAAAAATGAAAGAAAACACCCCAATGCATGTATTCAGAACACATATTTATACCAAGTATTACAAAGCTTTGCTATCAGACATAGAATAGATTTGTGATACCAAGTCACTCTTCCATGAGGACAAAATAACACCAGAGATGTTCACCAGGATATCTTTTCAATAACACGTCTTTCATCCAGAGATGTGAAAGTCAAAGAAAATACATCACACGAGACTTTCCTGCCCAGCAAAGAACCAAACACATTATCTGATACACCAAGAGGTCACTGGGGTGCAGCAGCAAGGACAAAACACTCCTGGACTAAACAACCTTCACTTGAGAAGGACACGAACATAATCTATGGCTGGGCTTTGTTTCTGCCTCTTCTGGAACAGGGCCACGGGCTCGAACTCAGATTAGACTCCAGGAGGCTGCAGCCTTACACCAATATCAACACCAGTACGTGAAAGCCAAAAGTTCTACCTCTTTGCAAACAGCAATTGGATAAATCACATCCTACTTAAGAGAGTAATTTTTTTATTTCTAATTTTTGCATTCATCAGTGCACGCTCTATCCTCATACTCAGCTGAAGAGAGCTCAGGTATCACATACAGAGATTACACTGTGATATCAAGCTGGCAAGCACATTTTTATGTCAGCTATTATATCCATATCCACATCCATGTGATTCTTCCTTCCAGATTCCAAAAAATAATGCTATTGGTCAAACTTTCTCACTAGCAACTTTCAGTATTCATTAGAGGAATGTTCAAGCCTTTTTTCAATTGTTCCTCATATCAGACATATAAATCCTCACATTTCCTCAATGTTCTTCACTTGCAGCCTTTCAACTGCTGCAAAATTCCATCAATTCACTTTCCTTAAAAGTTCTCTGTCCTCATAAAAGGCATAAAAAAGAAATACAGCAGAACTGTATGATACAATATACACTACGCTAAAGGAAACCCAAGAAGCTTTAGAGAGATAAAAGTATTACCAATTCCTTTCAGCCACAAAGAGCTCTCAGCTATTTAACTCTAATCTCAAACCGCTAAAATTTCACATCAGTTTCATCTCCTAATGAACCAGTACGGCTCCTTTTTATCTGTAAATTTTCAAAGTCAGAGAGCATTCACTTCAAAAGAGCTAATTTAAGTCTGTTAATGTGAACAGTCACGGCGACTTCAACCTAATTATGTCTCCAGCAAAGCAAACAGTTACATCACTGTAATTCTGCATCCTGATACCATCACACGAGTGGATATTCAGTATAAAAAGTAGCCAGTGATGTCCCAATCCCTTTTTTTTTACGGCACAGATCACACTCACGCTGTGCTGTACGAACCCACCCTCTCATTTGAGAGCTATTTGCATTCCGACTTCCTGCAAGCGCTGTTCTTCCGTCCTGGAAATGAGGAAAACTAGAAGCACATAAACCAGGGAAACTCCCTGGAGCAAGCGCCAGGGCACGGCTGGAAAGGTGGGAGTCAAATGGGGGCTGCTCCCTGCCCTTCCAGCTTCCCACGGAGGCAGCTCGGACTCCACAACACCCGCGCCGGGGCACAGGGACACGTCCAGGCTTCTTCCCATAGCTGCTGATGGACGATTTCAATTTTTTTT